>CANNZV010000844.1:0-211794 GCA_947561585.1 Caprella mutica | reverse complement strand
CTCAGGCACTAGAAAGTGTCTCTCAGGCACTAGAAAGTGTCTCTCAGGCACTATAAAGTGTCTCTCAGGCACTAGAAAGTGTCTCTCAGGCACTAGAAAGTGTCTCTCAGGCACTAGAAAGTGTCTCAGGCACTAGAAAGTGTCTCAGGCACTAGAAAGTGTCTCTCAGGCACTAGAAAGTGTCTCAGGCACTAGAAAGTGTCTCTCAGGCACTAGAAAGTGTCTCTCAGGCACTAGAAAGTGTCTCAGGCACTAGAAAGTGTCTCTCAGGCACTAGAAAGTGTCTCAGGCACTAGAAAGTGTCTTTCAGGCACTAGAAAGTGTCTCTCAGGCACTAGTAAGTGTCTCAGGCACTAGAAAGTGTCTCTCAGGCACTAGAAAGTGTCTCTCAGGCACTAGAAAGTGTCTCTCAGGCACTAGAAAGTGTCTCTCAGGCACTAGAAAGTGTCTCTCAGGCACTAAAAAGTGTCTCTCAGGCACTAGAAAGTGTCTCTCAGGCACTAGAAAGTGTCTCATGCACTAGAAAGTGTCTCTCAGGCACTAGAAAGTGTCTCTCAGGCACTAGAAAGTGTCTCAGGCACTAGAAAGTGTCTCTCAGGCACTAGAAAGTGTCTCTCAGGCACTAA
Source organism: Caprella mutica (assembly GCA_947561585.1). Taxonomy (NCBI): domain Eukaryota; kingdom Metazoa; phylum Arthropoda; class Malacostraca; order Amphipoda; family Caprellidae; genus Caprella; species Caprella mutica. The sequence continues at coordinate 211,168 of CANNZV010000844.1, read as the reverse complement.
AAAGTGTCTCTCAGGCACTAAAAAGTGTCTCTCAGGCACTAGAAAGTGTCTCTCATGCACTAGAAAGTGTCTCTCAGGCACTAGAAAGTGTCTTAGGCACTAGAAAGTGTCTCAGGCACTAGAAAGTGTCTCTCAGGCACTAGAAACTGTCTCTCAGGCACTATAAAGTGTCTCAGGCACTAGAAAGTGTCTCTCAGGCACTAGAAAGTGTCTTAGGCACTAGAAAGTGTCTCTCAGGCACTAGAAAGTGTCTCTCAGGCACTAAAAAGTGTCTCTCAGGCACTAGAAAGTGTCTCTCAGGCACTAGAAAGTGTCTCATGCACTAGAAAGTGTCTCTCAGGCACTAGAAAGTGTCTCTCAGGCACTAGAAAGTGTCTCAGGCACTAGAAAGTGTCTCTCAGGCACTAGAAAGTGTCTCTCAGGCACTAAAAAGTGTCTCTCAGGCACTAGAAAGTGTCTCTCATGCACTAGAAAGTGTCTCTCAGACACTAGAAAGTGTCTTAGGCACTAGAAAGTGTCTCAGGCACTAGAAAGTGTCTCTCAGGCACTAGAAAGTGTCTCTCAGGCACTAGAAAGTGTCTCAGGCACTAGAAAGTGTCTCTCAGGCACTAGAAAGTGTCTTAGGCACTAGAAAGTGTCTCTCAGACACTAGAAAGTGTCTTAGGCACTAGAAAGTGTCTCAGGCACTAGAAAGTGTCTCTCAGGCACTAGAAAGTGTCTCTCAGGCACTAGAAAGTGTCTCAGGCACTAGAAAGTGTCTTTCAGGCACTAGAAAGTGTCTTAGGCACTAGAAAGTGTCTCTCAGGCACTAGAAAGTGTCTCTCAGGCACTAAAAAGTGTCTCTCAGGCACTAGAAAGTGTCTCTCAGGCACTAGAAAGTGTCTCATGCACTAGAAAGTGTCTCTCAGGCACTAGAAAGTGTCTCTCAGGCACTAGAAAGTGTCTCAGGCACTAGAAAGTGTCTCTCAGGCACTAGAAAGTGTCTCTCAGGCACTAAAAAGTGTCTCTCAGGCACTAGAAAGTGTCTCTCATGCACTAGAAAGTGTCTCTCAGACACTAGAAAGTGTCTTAGGCACTAGAAAGTGTCTCAGGCACTAGAAAGTGTCTCTCAGGCACTAGAAAGTGTCTCTCAGGCACTAGAAAGTGTCTCAGGCACTAGAAAGTGTCTCTCAGGCACTAGAAAGTGTCTTAGGCACTAGAAAGTGTCTCTCAGGCACTAGAAAGTGTCTCAGGCACTAGAAAGTGTCTCTCAGGCACTAGAAAGTGTCTCAGGCACTAGTAAGTGTCTGAGGCACTAGAAAGTCTCTCAGGCACTAGAAAGTCTCTCAGGCACTCTACAAGGCAGCCAGTTATGTTTTTCTGATCTGATTGTCACAGCATAAAATCTCTACTTTCGATAGCCAATATCTGTCCTTTATTGGCCCATCACAGTAACACTTTGCCTTATTTTGTCGAATATTCTTCAGATTTGTAGTGCAGTGCATATGCAAGTGCAACCAAAGAATATTCTTCAGATTTGTAGTGCAGTTCATATGCAAGTGCATCCAAAGAATATTCTTCTCTTTCTATGCTCTGAGTTCTTTCTTTTCCATTATTTTATCTAGTGAAATGCTTAATATATTTGTAAGCTATTTCAGTTTGTTTCTCTTCGAATGAGATGGAAGGATGAAAAATATTTAAAAAACCTCTGTTACCCTTACTTAAAATTCGATATCTCCATACAGTTATTAATATGAAATTAATTAATTATTAAATTAAATTATTAATTAAATTATTAATTAATCCTATCCAAATACTTTGAATGTTATTGGTGACTCTTATTATGTAAAACAACATTATATAACTAATTGACTATGTCCATTAAACATAGTCTGTGCATAGGGTCACGAGTATATTAGAACAAGTATTCAATCATTTTAAATTTGCATTTATAAATTTATATTGCAAATGATACAATAATGATGTAAATAATTCATGAACAGTTATTTATCAGCACTTTATTGATTATATTTTACAATATACACGCTTTAAGTTTCTGTAAGCCTATATAGAATATTTTAGAAAACAAAATATTAAGTGCAATTCTATTCAATGAAAAAAATTATGTTTAATTGGCCCAATGTCACTGATAAATTTCCGTATTTCAAAAATTCAAAATTCTGTGAAAATTCATATCTGTAACAAAAAACCTTTTTGTCGATATTAATCAGTTTTAATTCTGAATTTAAAGACAGAAAATGCAGTAAATTTTTTGATTTACTGCAATCTATGATTTTGTTCATCGCATAGAAACGATGATGCTATGTTGTAAAATCATTATAACCTGACTTACTATTTCAAGAAGATATCACACGATGCATATAATAATTGTTATCGTGCAAACGTGAGAAAGGGACAATCTGTGTTTCGATAAGACTTATAAAGGACAGCACCGTTGCTCTATCTGGCGACAGTGGTACTATCAACATGTTTAACTTCATCATCCAATTACTTGTTCTGTCAAGTATTAATTCTCCCAGTGCTAGTAAAACCTTAACTGAATATCACGTCAATGATACTCTACTTCAACAACCCCGGTCCTTTCCATGTCCGGAAGCAGCAGACATTGCCCCGTGTGCCTGTACTTACGATTCGGATTTAGGCACACTTACTCTGGACTGTACGGACATATCCTCTGACGAAGAACTTGCCAATATCTTGGCGAAAGAATTTCCTGTGAATGACTTCTACCAGTTGACAATAAAATCATCTTCTCCTCTAACAGCTCTTGATTTCGCTTGCGGAGGTGTGAAGTTTCGACGTCTCCACCTTTATCCTGGACCATTCCCATCATTAGTAGAAGTCACTGATGACTTCTACCAGTCTTGTTGCTCTTCAGAACTTCAGTATGTTGAATTCTAACACAGCTGTCATCATTGGTCTTCCCTCCTCCTCCATTTAGTGACAAGATAACCCATTTTGAAATGCGTTATTCTAATATGGCATCAGTTCCTTCATTTAGCAGTGATAGCTTATCATTTCTTAATCTCGGGGGAGCACAAATATCTCAACTAACTCCAGGTAATTATTTATACTATTATAAAAGTAAATTGTTTGATAATGCAGCATATCTATTATCATCATCTAAGATAAAGAATAAGAATTACAAACTAACACTATTTGCAGTTATTAAGATTTATACAAAATAGATAGCTTTTCCAATAAATGAATTCACTGTGCACATTCGATCGTTAATTACAACTTACGAATCAGTAGAAAGTAGTTATAGTGAAGATTGCTCATGGATTCTAAAAAGCTACTTAAATATTACTACCTAGCTGAGCTGAAGATTGATTACTAGGGTTGTGACAATATGCAGATAAAATCATAGATCTTAAGAATATCATAGACATATGATTTAGAACGATTAAATAGTCTTTAATTCATTCCGTCTATAATATTTTCTTGATCTATGATTTTAAACGCTTATTGTCACAACTCTATTGATTAGTATCAGTATTAGGTAGTAAAAACTATAATATCTTGAAAACATTTTACATCCTTAAATTAATATATACTTTAATCACTTTATTTTTCTCATAGGAACATTCGATGAGATTCCAAACCTGAGGTACTTATATTTATATGAAAATAACATCAAGATTCTCAAGAATGGCACCATTCCCATCTCTTACAATGGAAATGCCTATTATTTTCACATCAATGAATTGGAGACGATTGAGCCAGGGGCATTCTCTTTAAAAGGAAAACCGCGTAAGTCAAAAAATAATAATACATATTAATAAATGTAACATATAACCCTTAACGACCTTGTGTGTAGAATTAGTCACATAAAAAATGAAGGACCATACTGTGATAAATTGAATGTGTGGAGCCTAGTGACTAATATGACTATCACGTCACATGTTGAATTTTTTTAGTACATACATATATTAACTATTTATTACTAACTAGGCACATTATAGAAGTAGTTTATTTAATAATAACTTTTTAAAAATTATCTCTGGTCGTAAAGGGTTAATAAATGCAAAAGTATAAATGATTTGAGATTCACTTCACGGTGATGGTGTTCAGATGTCTTTATTTAATTTACACACTTATGTCTCTTTTCTCTTCCACAGCACTGGACTCAATGAGTATTTACCTTCAACGTAACCTCCTGAAGACGATTGACGCGTCAGTCTTTGAATTCCTGATGCCGTACATTAATGCACTCAGAATTTACGGTAATTTCTTTACCAGTTCTATCTTTCATCACCTTTCATTACGAGGGTTTAACCTTAATTCACATCAAAGTATTTGAAGAGAGGCGATTCGATTCTCGAAAATTCGATTTTCGAAAATTGGACGCTAAAACACATTTCAAAAAAAAGATAATTCAGCTTACAGTAAATAGGTGTCTAGTTTTAGATACTTTATTTTTATGGGACATATATTAAATAATTAAAATATAGTTCCGTAAATGAGGAGGCTTTTGAAATAACCCTAAAATATGAATGAGTGACAATGAACATTTTATTGATTCTTCTTCTATTTTTCCGCAGACAATCCACTGGACTGCGGGTGTGACTTGGCCTGGATTATTCTAAACCCTGTATACATGGAGAAAGTGACAAACTCCGGTGCACCTACTTGCGCAGATGGAACATTGCTGACTGACTTGGATCCTACCCCGTATCAACAGTTTTGTTGAAGAACTCAGTAACTAGCAAATAAATTTTGATACTGAAACGTTCAGGGGCCAGGGGATTTACTTTCTTCACACTTTTGTACGATAAGTTCAATTAGAGTGTTATTGATAAAATATGAAAAAAAATTGAAACAAATCTATTTTGGGAATCTTGAAATCCTCTAAAAATACCTATTGAAAAGAAATAATCTATTTTAGAACCTATACTTTAAACTTAAATTACCAGAAACAAAATATATTAAAATATTAGAGTGGAACATGAAATAAAAGGATATAATGAAGAGATAATTAAAAAAATGACTCTTTCTATCCCTCTCTCTTCTTCCTTTCTTTCTTACTGTCTCTCTCTCACACCTCTTCGAAATGATACGCATTGTCCGAAGCTCAATATTCCTCTTACTGAAACATGCAAATTTATTCGACAGTCGGTTTCTGCTACATTTGCTTCCAGATTATTTTGTTATAAAGGGAATATTCATATTTTGTGTGAATGTAAGAATGCATTTGTTTTGTAACAATATTTTGTTTGTGTTTTATTGTTTGTATGCTTTGTCTTAACAGTTAAAAAGATGTGCTTTTTACTGATATGCTTTGTATTCAAAACTTTTATGTCACTAATTAAATATATCAAACTGCTTATATTTATTTTATCTACACATTTCTTTTTAATTCCTGACTCATAACATAACACATAGAAAATAAATTAGATATATTCTATTTGATTTTTTCTCTATGTTGTAAATCAATTGTAAAGAGCTGTCTATTTCAATTTACATATCTATTAACTTCATTTGAACGTATATTATGTGATTTAATAATCTAAAAGCTTCCTTATTCTTGCTAACTCATTTTAAAGATCACTACCTATCTTGGTAGCCTTTACCTATCACTAGCGATCAGTTCTTCGTAGCCTTTACCTGTCACTACCGATCAGTTCTTCGTAGCCTTTACCTGTCTCTACCGATCAGTTCCAAGTAACTAGCTATACTCATCATGTTCTCTTCCCCACATTACATTTCTGTATTTCAGATCCATGACACACGCCCCTCCACTCATTTGGTGTCCGGACATACCACAGCATTTCCCTCGAAATGGCCGATTAAAGTCTAATTAAATCTGTGGCTTTAATGATCATTTCCGTTGCTGAGTAAGGTGGTGCTGACTCTGCAGAAACATAAACAGCGAAACTGATTGAGAAGATAACCACCCTTGCTACCTAACTTAATCAACTAACTAGTTCAGTGCTAATTTCTATTTGTAACAGTTTTTAGTAACCATACCTATATCTTGAGCATTAGTAATTTACTCCTTCAATAAAAAACTTTTATGAGATTCTGATCGAAGACTGCAGGAAATTTCGTTTTGAAAGCTACTCCAAAGTGAATTTCCTCACCTGGAACTATGGAGTATATTTGTTTTATATCACGGATGAATAAAACCTACTGGCAGTTTCAGTTATTTAATTCCATTCCCAGCTTCCTGACTGGAATCACGGCTTATTCCGTAAAGAGGATTCCCATTTCGACAGTCTCGAATCAGACTTTCAGATGTTGGTGGAGGTGTGATCACAGAGAGCTACCTAGACCCTTCTTTTTCTTCCAATTCAATGATAGATGAAAGCTAGCGGATCTCTTTCAAATCGAGAGATATAAAATTTCCTGCTATTGAGCCACTTTAAATATCCATTAGAGGTCGCCTTGAATCTTTTCTTCTTTTAGGAGCCTCTAACATATTCACTTCGACTTCGACGTGACCGGCGTGGAAAGATGTCATCGATGAGGAATATCTGCTACTGATTTGGAACCAAAAATGAACTCGAAATTCACATAACGATAGAACCTCAATCTTTCCCAATTTATTATTAAAACATCAATTCGTGAAGGGAATGATTAATATTCTAATATTTGAAAGTGTTATTTATACACACATTCAAATATAGTTATGGTGGGACAATAGAAGTTTGGTCCCATCGTAATCTTCTATAACCCCACCATAGTTTAAACTCTGGGCAGAACTTGGCTCTAAATATTGAAGTTTGCTGACTAATTTTTTCAAAAAGATTCACCCTAAAAAAGACTGTAATTGAAAATCATTTAAGTCCAAACTACGACACCAGCACATGTTCCGAATTAGTGTAAAATATATTTGATAAATAATACTACATAAGAACTATTAAGAATAAAACCTTCCAAGCAAAACTTCTCAGTATTGAAAGTTCAAGAAATTCGGCGGGAAAGAAATCTTATCCTGTATATTATCTGTGGCGGCAAAAAGTCCGGCAATGGTCGGTCGCCGCTACGCGATATCTAGACTGACGTTTATTAACATCTTAGACTCCAGTTAATCGGCACAAAAAAATCCATTGATAAGAACTAACAAATCGGAATGATTATTTTGTTCATCTGGAACTTTTGGTTTTGTTTGATAGAGTTAGGAAAAGAAACAGAATGAACAGTAATGGTGTTAATGGGGTATCAGGCTTATTGGGCTTATTACTCGCTATACAATGTGTTAATGGGGTATCAGGCTTATTGGGCTTATTACTCGCTATACAATGTGTTAATGGGGTATCAGGCTTATTGGGCTTATTACTCGCTATACAATGTGTTAATGGGGTATCAGGCTTATTGGGCTTATTACTCGCTATACAATGTGTTAATGGGGTATCAGGCTTATTGGGCTTATTACTCGCTATACAATGTGTTAATGGGGTATCAGGCTTATTGGGCTTATTACTCGCTATACAATGTGTTAATGGGGTATCAGGCTTATTGGGCTTATTACTCGCTATACAATGTGTTAATGGGGTATCAGGCTTATTGGGCTTATTACTCACTATACAATGTGTTAATGGGGTATCAGGCTTATTGGGCTTATTACTCGCTATACAATGTGTTAATGGGGTATCAGGCTTATTGGGCTTATTACTCGCTATACAATGTGTTAATGGGGTATCAGGCTTATTGGGCTTATTACTCGCTATACAATGTATTGCAGTAAAACTCCTCTGTAATGAAATTCTCTATATTGAATAAGTGTCCTGAGTAAGGAAGTAGCCTCTATAGTGAACAAGTATTCTTAAGTCTTCCCTAAATGGCCATCAGTTTTAGAAAACAGATGGCAATTCTATGGCAGACTAAATAATTTCTTATTATATAGGCTTACTCAGACCTCTAGTTCACTATACACGATTTCATTATACATGAGTTATACTGTTTATATCAGTATAATGTTTTGAGTAGTTTGAAATGATTCTTTGAGCTATTTTTTGGAAATAAAACAAGACTATACGCATAATTACACTTGAATTAGTCTACACAACATGTAGGTTAGGTAGCAATTTATTACTGTTGTACTCTGTCAAAAAGCACAGAAATCGCTGATTTGAATAAGATTTAAAAATTACACATAAAATTCCAATCATAATTGTTTTTGGGAGAGGTATTTTTGTTTTGTCGCAATATTAAAATCTTCAACAATTTAGTTTTCACAACGATTTTTTATTTAATTATAGAAAGTTACGTAATTTTGTATGGCATAGATAGGTATAGAAAATAAATTTTCAATTTTCCAAATTATAGTATAGTCTAGTCAACTTGAGTAAATTTATTATATCAATTAATTTAAACGTCGATATTGTCTCATCAAAAACAATAGAAATAAAATATATTTATTTATTTGAACAAAATATTCCCTTACAAAATTCAATTCAATTGGAACGCCGGAATACGTTCCAGTTGTGAAAATTATAAGTTTCAAAATATACGAACAAAAAATAGAAATACTCAACATGGAGAAGAGTATTGAACATTCTTTGATTTCATTCATGTCCAATTATTTTATAATTATTATCCACGCATCTAGAAACTAAGACACAAACAAAATATGCAGACTTCATGGTTTGGATATTAAATAATATAGTACATGTATAATATATAGGGTTGTGACAATATGTGTTTGAAATCATAGATCATGAAAATGTTATAGACGGATTGAATTAAAGACTATTGAATGGTTCTACACCAGCGGTGTATAGTATTCGATACCATTTCATTTCGTCTGTGATATTCTCAAGATCGATGATTTTAAAAGCATATTGTCACAACCCTAGTAATATTGTACATGTATATTGTATAATATAGTACATGTATTTTATTACAGTAAAATAAAAGTATGCCTGCAATGATTTTTTCACAGCTTGCTAATATAATATTAACAAAAGAAAACTTTACTGGATTTAGTGTTTGTAGATATTTTGAAATTAGATGAGCTACACGAGGACAAATTTGTGAGTTTTGAAAGTAATAGAAAATTAGAAAACTGTGATTAGTAAAATTAGAATCATCACAGTGACTCTTTTCTCTGATAGTACATCATCACAGTGACTCTTTTCTCTGATAGTACATCATCACAGTGACTCTTTTCTCTGATAGTACATCATCACAGTGACTCTTTTCTCTGATAGTACATCATCACAGTGACTCTTTTCTCTGATAGTACATCATCACAGTGACTCTTTTATTTGATAGTACATAATCACAGTGACTCTTTTCTCTGATAGTACATCATCACAGTGACCCTTTTCTCTGATAGTACATCATCACAGTGACTCTTTTCTCTGATAGTACATCATCACAGTGACTCTTTTCTCTGATAGTACATCATCACAGTGACTCTTTTCTCTGATAGTACATCATCACAGTGACTCTTTTCTCTGATAGTACATCATCACAGTGACTCTTTTCTCTGATAGTACATCATCACAGTGACTCTTTTATTTGATAGTACATCATCACAGTGACTCTTTTCTCTGATAGTACATCATCACAGTGACCCTTTTCTCTGATAGTACATCATCACAGTGACTCTTTTCTCTGATAGTACATCATCACAGTGACTCTTTTCTCTGATAGTACATCATCACAGTGACTCTTTTCTCTGATAGTACATCATCACAGTGACTCTTTTCTCTGATAGTACATCATCACAGTGACTCTTTTCTCTGATAGTACATCATCACAGTGACTCTTTTCTCTGATAGTAAATCATCACAGTGACTCTTTTATTTGATAGTACATCATCACAGTGACTCTTTTCTCTGATAGTACATCATCACAGTGACCCTTTTCTCTGATAGTACATCATCACAGTGACTCTTTTCTCTGATAGTACATCATCACAGTGACTCTTTTCTCTGATAGTACATCATCACAGTGACTCTTTTCTCTGATAGTACATCATCACAGTGACTCTTTTCTCTGATAGTACATCATCACAGTGACTCTTTTCTCTGATAGTACATCATCACAGTGACTCTTTTATTTGATAGTACATCATCACAGTGACTCTTTTCTCTGATAGTACATCATCACAGTGACCCTTTTCTCTGATAGTACATCATCACAGTGACTCTTTTCTCTGATAGTACATCATCACAGTGACTCTTTTCTCTGATAGTACATCATCACAGTGACTCTTTTCTCTGATAGTACATCATCACAGTGACTCTTTTCTCTGATAGTACATCATCACAGTGACTCTTTTCTCTGATAGTACATCATCACAGTGACTCTTTTCTCTGATAGTACATCATCACAGTGACTCTTTTCTCTGATAGTACATCATCACAGTGACTCTTTTCTCTGATAGTACATCATCACAGTGACCCTTTTCTCTGATAGTACATCATCACAGTGACCCTTTTCTCTGATAGTACATCATCACAGTGACTCTTTTCTCTGATAGTACATCATCACAGTGACTCTTTTCTCTGATAGTACATCATCACAGTGACTCTTTTCTCTGATAGTACATCATCACAGTGACTCTTTTCTCTGATAGTACATCATCACAGTGACTCTTTTATTTGATAGTACATCATCACAGTAACTCTTTTCTCTGATAGTACATCATCACAGTGACCCTTTTCTCTGATAGTACATCATCACAGTGACTCTTTTCTCTGATAGTACATCATCACAGTGACTCTTTTCTCTGATAGTACATCATCACAGTGACTCTTTTCTCTGATAGTACATCATCACAGTGACTCTTTTCTCTGATAGTACATCATCACAGTGACTCTTTTCTCTGATAGTACATCATCACAGTGACTCTTTTCTCTGATAGTACATCATCACAGTGACTCTTTTCTCTGATAGTACATCATCACAGTGACTCTTTTCTCTGATAGTACATCATCACAGTGACTCTTTTCTCTGATAGTACATCATCACAGTGACTCTTTTCTCTGATAGTACATCATCACAGTGACTCTTTTCTCTGATAGTACATCATCACAATGACTCTTTTCTCTGATAGTACATCATCACAGTGACTCTTTTCTCTGATAGAACATCATCACAGTGACTCTTTTCTCTGATAGTACATTATCACAGTGACTCTTTTCTCTGATAGTACATCATCACAGTGACTCTTTTCTCTGATAGTACATCATCACAGTGACTCTTTTCTCTGATAGTACATCATCACAGTGACTCTTTTATCTGGTAGTACATCACCACAGTGACTCTTTTCTCTGATAGTACATCATCACAGTGACTCTTTTCTCTGGTAGTACATCATCACAGTGACTCTTTTCTCTGATAGTAAATCATCACAGTGACTCTTTTCTCTGATAGTACATCATCACAGTGACTCTTTTCTCTGATAGTAAATCATCACAGTGACTCTTTTCTCTGATAGTACATCATCACAGTGACTCTTTTCTCTGATAGTACATCATCACAATGACTCTTTTCTCTGATAGTACATCATCACAGTGTCCCTTTTCTCTGATAGTACATCATCACAGTGACTCTTTTCTCTGATAGTACATCATCACAGTGACTCTTTTCTCTGATAGTACATCATCACAGTGACTCTTTTCTCTGATAGTACATCATCACAGTGACTCTTTTCTCTGATAGTACATCATCACAGTGACTCTTTTCTCTGATAGTACATCATCACAGTGACTCTTTTCTCTGATAGTACATCATCACAGTGACTCTTTTCTCTGATAGTACATCATCACAGTGACTCTTTTCTCTGATAGTACATCATCACAGTGACTCTTTTCTCTGATAGTACATCATCACAGTGACTCTTTTCTCTGATAGTACATCATCACAGTGACTCTTTTCTCTGATAGTACATCATCACAGTGACTCTTTTCTCTGATAGTACATCATCACAGTGACTCTTTTCTCTGATAGTACATCATCACAGTGACTCTTTTCTCTGATAGTACATCATCACAGTGGCTCTTTTCTCTGATAGTACATCATCACAGTGACTCTTTTCTCTGATAGTACATCATCACAGTGACTCTTTTCTCTGATAGTACATCATCACAGTGACTCTTTTCTCTGATAGTACATCATCACAGTGACTCTTTTATTTGATAGTACATCATCACAGTGACTCTTTTCTCTGATAGTACATCATCACAGTGACCCTTTTCTCTGATAGTACATCATCACAGTGACTCTATTCTCTGATAGTACATCATCACAGTGACTCTTTTCTCTGATAGTACATCATCACAGTGACTCTTTTCTCTGATAGTACATCATCATAGTGACTCTTTTCTCTGATAGTACATCATCACAGTGACTCTTTTCTCTGATAGTACATCATCACAGTGACTCTTTTCTCTGATAGTACATCATCACAGTGACTCTTTTCTCTGATAGTACATCATCACAGTGACTCTTTTCTCTGATAGTACATCATCACAGTGACTCTTTTCTCTGATAGTACATCATCACAGTGACCCTTTTCTCTGATAGTACATCATCACAGTGACTCTTTTCTCTGATAGTACATCATCACAGTGACTCTTTTCTCTGATAGTACATCATCACAGTGACTCTTTTCTCTGATAGTACATCATCACAGTGACTCTTTTCTCTGATAGTACATCATCACAGTGACTCTTTTCTCTGATAGTACATCATCACAGTGACTCTTTTCTCTGATAGTACATCATCACAGTGACTCTTTTCTCTGATAGTACATCATCACAGTGACTCTTTTCTCTGATAGTACATCATCACAGTGACTCTTTTCTCTGATAGTACATCATCACAGTGACTCTTTTCTCTGATAGTACATCATCACAGTGACTCTTTTCTCTGATAGTACATCATCACAGTGACTCTTTTCTCTGATAGTACATCATCACAGTGACTCTTTTCTCTGATAGTACATCATCACAGTGACTCTTTTCTCTGATAGTACATCATCACAGTGACTCTTTTCTCTGATAGTACATCATCACAGTGACTCTTTTATCTGGTAGTACATCACCACAGTGACTCTTTTCTCTGATAGTACATCATCACAGTGACTCTTTTCTCTGGTAGTACATCATCACAGTGACTCTTTTCTCTGATAGTAAATCATCACAGTGACTCTTTTCTCTGATAGTACATCATCACAGTGACTCTTTTCTCTGATAGTACATCATCACAATGACTCTTTTCTCTGATAGTACATCATCACAGTGACTCTTTTCTCTGATAGTACATCATCACAGTGACTCTTTTCTCTGATAGTACATCATCACAGTGACTCTTTTCTCTGATAGTACATCATCACAGTGACTCTTTTCTCTGGTAGTACATAATCACAGTGACTCTTTTCTCTGATAGTACATCATCACAGTGACTCTTTTCTCTGATAGTACATCATCACAGTGACTCTTTTCTCTGATAGTACATCATCACAGTGACTCTTTTCTCTGGTAGTACATCATCACAGTGACTCTTTTCTCTGATAGTAAATCATCACAGTGACTCTTTTCTCTGATAGTACATCATCACAGTGACTCTTTTCTCTGATAGTACATCATCACAGTGAATCTTTTCTCTGATAGTACATCATCACAGTGAATCTTTTCTCTGGTAGCACATCATCACAGTGACTCTTTTCTCTGATAGTACATCATCACAGTGACTCTTTTCTCTGGTCACAGTGACTCTTTTCTCTGATAGTACATCATCACAGTGACTCTTTTCTCTGATAGTACATCATCACAGTGACTCTTTTCTCTGATAGTACATCATCACAGTGACTCTTTTCTCTGATAGTAAATCATCACAGTGACTCTTTTCTCTGATAGTACATCATCACAGTGACTCTTTTCTCTGATAGTACATCATCACAGTGACTCATTTCTCTGATAGTACATCATCACAGTGACTCTTTTCTCTGATAGTACATCATCACAGTGACTCTTTTCTCTGATAGTACATCATCACAGTGACTCTTTTCTCTGATAGTACATCATCACAGTGACTCTTTTCTCTGATAGTACATCATCACAGTGACTCTTTTCTCTGATAGTACATCATCACACTGACTCTTTTCTCTGATAGTACATCATCACAGTGACTCTTTTCTCTGATAGTACATCATCACAGTGACTCTTTTCTCTGATAGTACATCATCACAGTGACTCTTTTCTCTGATAGTACATCATCACAGTGACTCTTTTCTCTGATAGTACATCATCACAGTGACTCTTTTCTCTGATAGTACATCATCACAGTGACTCTTTTCTCTGATAGTACATCACCGCAGTGACTCTTTTCTCCTATTAGCTATAATATGTCTATCAGGCAGACCTGTGGTAAGATCACCTTTTCAATACCAGTGAGTCTCCCTAACACTCTCATATCCCCTCTGTTTTTGATGTAATCCCCTCAAACTCCCACTCTTCCCTCTTTCATGTGCAATTCCAACCGAAGAAAGAGTGAGAATTAGTTATTTTTCAAACTATTAATCCCCAGTAATCGTTTTAAGAGATAATTTTACAGAAACAATCCGACTTAACTGTGGCCTGCGGAAGTTTATATACTAGCACCAAATTGGCACATCATACCTTATTGGGCTAACTGTACAGGATTGTCACAAAATCTATAGAAAACTAATAAATTCTTCTCATTGTTTATTGTAAAATTAACTTCAAAATTAATATAATATTCACTGTACAGCTAGCTTAATCACAGTATTTTAAATACAGTTTGAGAAGAGAAAATATCAAGCAATTTACCGTAGACTTTTTCATCGATTTTTATGGAGACATGTCCGATGTCTGGATCACGACCCAATAATCTGTTCAAAATAATCCTTTCAAATTGATATTATTAATATATTAGCATTTATATGATAATAAAATATATATATTATAAAATTCAAAACTTATCCTAACAAAATAGATGCATTTCTATAATATCTGCAAGAAATTTTCCATTTTCGTTGACAGCATCCGGTAATTGGGTATTAACCCTATAGATTAGGAATACAGTCTCCCTGTATTGGATAAATGTGTTAACCATTTTTATATCAATAATTTCATCCAATATTATATTAATTTATTTAAATATATTACTCAAATAAATTCACCAGATATTATTCTACTAAGTTCACCCTGTATTAAACAAATAAATTCACACAGAATTATAACAATTGATTCAACGTATATTAATAATTATAATAAATTAACCCTGTATTATGCTATTTAATTCACCCTGTATGTATTATACTATTCAATTCACCCTGTATGTATTATACTAATTAATTCACCCTGTATGTATAATACTAATTAATTCACCCTGTATGTATTAGACAAATTAATTCACCCTGTATGTATTATACTAATAAATTCACCCTGTATGTATAATACTAATTAATTCACCCTGTATGTATTTGACAAATTAATTCACCCTGTATGTATTATACTAATTAATTCACCCTGTATGTATTATACCAATTAATTCACCCTGTATGTATTATACTAATTAATTCACCTTGTATGTATTATACTAATTAATTAACCCTGTATTATACTAAATGATTTACCCTGTATGTATTATACCAATTAATTCACCCTGTATGTATTATACTAATTAATTCACCCTGTATGTATTATACTAATTAATTCACCTTGTATGTATTATACTAATTAATTCACCTTGTATGTATTATACTAATTAATTCACCTTGTATGTATTATACTAATTAATTCACCCTGTATGTATTATACCAATTAATTCACCCTGTAAGTATTATACTAATTAATTCACCCTGTATGTATTATACTAATTAATTCACCCTGTATGTATTATTCTAATTAATTCACCTTGTAAGTATTATACTAATTAATTCACCTTGTATGTATTATACTAATTAATTCACCCTGTATGTATTATACCAATTAATTCACCCTGTATGTATTATACTAATTAATTCACCCTATATGTATTATACTAATAAATTCACCCTGTATGTATTATATCAATTAATTTACCCTGTATGTATTATACCAATTAATTCACCCTGTATGTATTATACTAATTAATTCACCTTGTATGTATTATACTAATTAATTCACCTTGTATGTATTATACTAATTAATTCACCCTGTATGTATTATACTAATTAATTCACCCTGTATGTATTATACCAATTAATTCACCCTGTATGTATTATACTAATTAATTCACCTTGTATGTATTATACTAATTAATTCACCTTGTATGTATTATACTAATTAATTCACCCTGTATGTATTATACTAATTAATTCACCCTGTATGTATTATACCAATTAATTCACCCTGTATGTATTATACTAATTAATTCACCCTGTATGTATTATACTAATTAATTCACCCTGTATGTATTATACTAATTAATTCACCCTGTATTATACTAAATGATTCACCCTGTATGTATTATACTATTCAATTCACCCTGTATGTATTATACTAATTAATTCACCCTGTATTATACTAAATGATTCACCCTGTATGTATTATACTATTCAATTCACCCTGTATGTATTATACTAATAAATTCACCCTGTATGTATTTTACTAATAAATTCACCCTGTATGTATTATACTAATTAATTCACCTTGTATGTATTATACTAATTAATTCACCCTGTATGTATTATACTAATTAATTCACCCTGTATGTATTATACTAATAAATTCACCCTGTATGTATTATACTAATAAATTCACCCTGTATGTATTATACTAATTAATTCACCTTGTATATATTATACTAATTAATTCACAATGTATGTATTATACTAATTAATTCACCCTGTATGTATTATACTAATTAATTCACCCTGTATGTATTATACTAATTAATTCACCCTGTATGTATTATACTAATAAATTCACCCTGTATCTATTATACTAATAATTTTACATTGCATTATACTATTTAATTTACCCTGTATCTATTATACTAATAATTTTACATTGCATTATACTAATAAATTCACCCTGTATGTATTATAGTAATAAATTCACCCTGTATGTATTATACTAATAAATTCACCCTGTATGTATTATACTATTTAATTCACCCTGTATCTATTATACTAATAAATTCACCCTGTATCTATTATACTAGTAATTTTACATTGCATTATACTAATAAATTCACCCTGTAGTATACTAATTAATTCACCTCATCAGCAATACATTATTACCCAACTATCATTTAACAATAGCCAAACCATTTATTCACTTCAAAGTGTATTTAAAGTGTAGTGCTATCAATTTAATTACTGTGTCACAAGTTGGGGCTACTCTTTGAAGGTCTTCTCCTCTTCAGAGACTATCCAAAGTTATAATACTCAGCCCTAATTAACAGGACAGGTAAAATGCTCTCCTCTTAACCTGGTGGCGGTGGTAGAGCCATGATTAGATACGATGCAGTACTAAAGAAGGTACAGTGGGGTTTTGGGTGACTAGATGAGGCCCTGCTTAATCTTCGTTGGCCCCGTCATAACTGCAATGGAATCTTCACTGATGTGGCCACTGGTTTTATGTTTTCAAGTTGGGATTTAGGATAATATGTAAAGTGTTTTTATTTTTCAAATCTTATGAACCTACAATCGAAGAAAGTGTGCGTTCGATTCATGATGAAAGAATTGAATTTTTTATATCCTTTAATTACGTTTCTTTAATATAACAGATAGCTTTTCCAATGTGTCAAAGAACACTTTGAGCTGTTTCCCAGGTTTACTTTTTATAATTTTGTATTATATTATATAACTAAGAACCATAATTATGATCTAGTATATGAATAATAATATCTTTATATCGCTGGTCGAATGATTTAATATTTCATATAAAGGAATTATAAGATACTGAATAAATACATGAATTTCATAATCAATTTATAAAGAGATACTCTTCGTACCCGCTTAGTATTTAGGTAACACAATATTTTAAATGTATTTTTAATTAACATTGATTAGAATGATTTACTTTTATAATCATTATAGAAAAAAATAACTTTACAAACTATTTCTTATCGATTATATTTAATAAGTTTTAAACTGTTGATCCCGTTGAATGATTTTAAAGTTTTAGATGCAAAATGAATTCATTATAGTTTACCCTTTTCTTTTTAGATATAACATTCAAATCATAAACATTGCTCTGTGACAAGCAAAGTAGCACGGGTTGCTTCTCTAAAAGCTCCACACCAAGCACTACTACGCGCCAAAAACTTCATTATTATATTCCTCCTACTCCAGGAAAGAGTCCGATAAACTTGGAAAAACATGATACATGTAGCAAAGAAAGTGCGCGATAACTTTGGAAATGGTCCGATAAGAGTTTGGCCTTCCCTAGTCTACATAAACTTCACCCTATGTTCGGCAACATAAACTTGAAGAAACTTGGTAAACTTTCACCAGAGATTCGCTATCAACACGGTGTCTAAACGTCCCGAGTTTACCAATAAGGTTTTCTGAACTTCCACAACAAACCTCCATCAAAAATAATACACTGAAGAAGAAACAAACGCTCCTCCCTATCGTGAAGTATCGACGGTGGCAAAGAAACCAAAAGATCTGCTACAATGACAAGGTATCTTGTCCAACATGACAACTTGTCCCTTCCGTTAAACTTTGCGTGTACTTTTGTCTGCTCATCTTTATTCAGTTCACTATTGGAGAGGAATAAGAGAGAAGAATAAGAGAGAGAGATTGGCCTCTGGTAGAGAAGAAGGTACGCTAACTTGAAAAGTTACTCAGCAATATTATGTTAGATATTACCATTAACCTATTTATTCTTTAATTACCGAAAAGCAGCTCGAATTCAATATGCTGATTATTAAGCATTTCTGAAAACTATAAACTGAAAGGAATTCTATCATTATTATTAAATAAAAAAAATAATCACCCTATATACAGGTTGGTTGCAAGAAAAATGTCATGCTTTAACATTTAATATATATAACTTTTTTGACACAAATTTTCTGACACAAATTAATTTGACACAAATTTTTTTGCACAAATTTTTCAACATGATTTTTTGAAAATATTTTTTACATAATTTTTGTTTACATACATTTTTTTAACATTTATTTTTTTAACATAATTATTTTTACATGAATGTTTTTTCACAAACATATATATTTTTTTTACATATATTTTTTTCTACAGAATTTTTTTACAAATAACATTTTCTATAATTATATTTTTATTTTTAGATATATATTTTTAATTTATATATATTTTTCCTATTACTATTGATAACCCATTCATTTTAATAGGGAAGAACACTGGGAAATTCACTTGGTTGGTTCATTGGTTGGTTGGAAGAAAAATGTCACGCTTTAACATTTAAGTGACGATATAATTCAACAATTAAAATAGTTGTCAGAATTACAAAAATACAAATTATATAAGAAATACGTTGTCAAATTACCAACACATTTATATTATATGTAACAGATGAACGTACAATACATAATCTAACGATAGGAAATACAGTAACTCACCATAGAAGACTGTTAGAGATATATTGATAATTATTATATGAAATATATGTGTCTGTCTATTCAAGGGGTTACTGTAAACTGATATTGTTAATGTAATATTTCCTTAAAACAACACAATCTACCATTATTAAGTATAATAATATGATATAATAAGTTTTACAATATATTATAAGTTCCATTATATCGTACAACATATAATAAACTATATAATATCATATAATATGATGTAGTTGTAAGTTACGAATTATCGTTCGGTTTCACATCTTCGGTTATATAAGAAAAAACTATGAAAATAAAATTAATTTATTTTTATTATAATTATATAATTTTTTCAAATATTACCGAAGAAGCCGACCGACAATTCGTACCTTCTCTTTAATAACCGAAGCACACGTAATATACTGTGTTTGTGCGGTAATTCAATGCTATCATGTCTCGGGGGACACTGTGCGACGTGTACCAAAAGAACTACAGCAAATATAGCACCAAGGTATAGCAACGAAGTATAGCACCAATATATACTGTGACACCGACGTATAGCAACGAAGTATAGCACCAATATATACTGTGTCACCGACGTATAGCAACGAAGTATAGCACCAATATATACTGTGACACCGACGTATAGCAACGAAGTATAGCACCAATATATACTGTGACACCGACGTATAGCAACGAAGTATAGCACCAATATATACTGTGACACCGACGTATAGCAACGAAGTATAGCACCAACATATACTGTGACACCGACGTATAGCAACGAAATATAGCACCAATATATACTATGACACCGACGTATAGCAGCGAAATATAATAACAGTATAGCCATATATGAGTAGGGTGGAGCTTGTCACTATAGCGTCAAGAAACTGTGAAAAATGTTCATTACATTTCTTACTCCTCTAGTATATTATTGAGAATATTTGATAAAGTACTAGGAATGATATTAATATTCGTATATTTTCAAACAAATATCAAATTAAAGTAGTAAAAATTTGCTAGCGAATGTTAAACAATATGTTCCATATCCTGTACAAAATATCTAAAGCTCTATTGCCAACATAATAGAGAATATATGACTACACTATAATAATAATTCAAACTATACTGCAATAGAATGAAAGTTAATTCCTATAGTTCCTATAGCTGCTATGATTCCAGGACAATAACCCCCCGTGCAAAAAAAAAACCTGCGGTCAAAAAAACCCGTGCAATAAACCCCCCCGGACAAAAACCCCTCAAGCAAAAAACCTCCGGTGCAAATTAAAAACCCCCGGTCTATATAAATAGCATAATTCATTTTTATTAATATATTAAACATTATTCAATGCGAACCAATAATTATTACATTTTCTTCGGAAATATGACAATTTTTTTGCAAAATAAGGTATACCCCATTGCCTATTTTATAGTAAAAATAAGTACAGTATACATTTTGTGACTATCAAACCTGGCCGGGGGGGGGGGGGGGGGGGGGCAAGCCCCCCCAAACCTCCCCCCCCCAATCGGACCGCTAACCTAACCTTAGGTGCACTATATCTCTTTATATTTATAGCATATAGTAATTTTATTAATAAAAAAATAATGAAAATTAATTAAAATGAATTATGCTATTTATATCGACCGGGGGTTTTTTGCTTGGGGGGTTCTTGTCCGGGGGTATATTGCACGGGGGGTTATTGTCCTGTCATCAGCTGCTATATCGTATAGTTCTTATAGTCCCTATAGCTGCTATACCCTATAGTTCCTATAGTTCCTATAGCTGCTATATCCTATAGTTCCTATAGTCCCTATAGCTGCTATACTCTATAGTTCCTATAGTCCCTATAGCTGCTATACCCTATAGTTCCTATAGTTCCTATAGCTGCTATACCCTATAGTTCCTATAGCTGCTATACCCTATAGTTCCTATAGTTCCTATAGCTGCTATACCCTATAGTTCCTATAGTTCCTATAGCTGCTATACCCTATAGTTCCTATAGTTCCTATAGCTGCTATACCCTATAGTTCCTATAGTTCCTATAGCTGCTATACCCTATAGTTCCTATAGTTCCTATAGCTGCTATGCCGTATAGTTCCTCTGTCACGTCTGAACTCCTCTCTCTCTCTCTCTCTCTCTCTTTCCAAACTTTGGTCACTGGACTTAGAGGAGAATGTCATAAATAACCTGATGCCACGTGGAGTCAGACCTTCAATGATATGAGAGAGATACTGGAGAGGAACCAGAGAGCAAAGTTATGGTTGGGCCATAGAAGATTATGTCTTGCCCACCATAACTTACTCTATGACCAAAATATGTTATTTACCCATGACCGAAATATGTTCTCTAAACCATTAGGCACTAAAGCAACATTTACGATCAGTTTCGAGTGATGTAAATGACATGGTTTTTGATGTATTTCTCTTTGAATGACCGGGTAGACACATGTGTACTCTTTCATATATTAGAACACATGTGTACTCTTTCATATATTAGAGCACATGTGTACTCTTTCATATATTAGAACACATGTGTACTCTTTCATTAGTTAGGCACTATTGTGAATTATTTATTTTATTGTTTAATATACATTCTTTATTTATATATTACAAGAATATCGCAAAAATTCTTGTTATTTTTCACTCAAATTATTTTAGGACTTAGTGGGTATAAGAACATTTAAATTTATTGCGAGTAATGTTAAATAATAATTTATGTAAGAGTTTTCAGAGGAAATTTGAAGGCGTATCTGCATTATAAAATCATGAAAATACCTAATTTATAAATAAAGCATTAAAACTAATTAGGAAATAGGAATTAAATTTTAGGAACAGAAAAAAAAAATCTTTATAAAAATGATCAAATTTTCGCACCATATCTTTAATGGCAACTTGATATATATTTTAATAGTTAAAAACTACAAATTAATGTTTCAAATTCATTAATTACAAACTACCATACATATGCATATTAATTATAATAGAATAACTTTTACCGAATATTATGAAGTGTAAAATTCTCCATCAAAGTATTAGTCCTTTGAAGTAATTTTCCCCCTAAATTATTTTTAATTTCGACATAAAATGGACCCATTGCTATGGCTTCTGAATCAAAGAACTCGAAGAAATAAAATCGTACTTTTGAGGTTAATTTCGTCAACACTTTGCGTGTATTGGAGATGTATTGTCTCGTGGATGTAGTTGGTATTGTCGTATAGTAAAGGCCTTGTTACACGGTGCGAGTTACTGTCGTGACAGTGGACAGCAGCTGTCCCACTGAGTAGCTATACCAGTAGCTCAATGTTCATAGCATTGAATTTCCATAACAGTTACTCGACTGATGTGGTCACACTGTGCAAGTAGCTGCACTACAGTAACTGGCTAGGCCAACTCGCACGTTTACTCGCACCGTGTAACAAGACCTTTAGGTGTTGAAGGCAATACACAGAGAAAAAGTTATGGTGGAGCCATAAAAGATTGAGAGAGCATATCCAGTGAAAAAAGTTATTGTGGGCCATAGAAGATTACTCTCCCTTTGTCTTCTATGGCCACATCATAACTTTCACTGCTAATCTTTTATGGCCCCACCAAAACTCATTCTCTTGCATGAATCGATAAATAGAGGTATACTAATTTAAACTATGCTAATTTAAATCATGAACATTTAAAAAAAATGAAAATGATTAAGAGAACTTATTCAAATGTAGAAAGATTGAAAGTGACATCCAACTTTAACTTTAACAAATTTAGAAAGATTGGAAAATTCCGTTGAAAAAGTGAAACCTGTAAGAAAGATGTTGAAGCCCATGACTTTTATTTTATTAGGAGATAGAGGCCTGAGAAGTTGCCCTGACAGGCAGTGGATGCATTACAAAGCCTCTCCTTCGCAAGAAAATAATATCTGTTGAATTAGCCTAAGAGGCTTTTGTAAGAAACACATTAATATGAATGACTTGGTAGGGGCGGAAAAAGAGGCCCAGGAGTTTCCGCTTCTGTGGACTGTAAGCAGATCTTCAACCGGAAACACAACCAATTGCATCAATCAATTCAGTTACTGATGATTTAATTAATCGTAAAGAAGCTGATAGCGTACATACAGTCTAAAGAATTTCCTCTATAATTAAATCCTGTATAATGTAGTGTCCTTAGTAAGGAAGTAGCCTCTATAGTGAACACATTTTCTTTAGTCTACCATAAATGGCTATCAGTTTTCTAACTTTTATTTTGATTGGTATCCATGATACCTGCAGGTATCATGGATATATTATATAAATTCTTGTATTTTTTAGCTACAGTGAATGCTGTATTTTCATAACACAAAATATTATATTCCTATTTAAATTTAAGTTGATAAATTTAATAGAACGAAAAGTTTAAGTACAATAATATCAATTCATATTATTATACTTAAATACATATTTCTCTTATCAAGATAAATACATAAATACGAAAAAGTTTAGCAATTTCGGTTTGTGTTTTTGAATTTTGCTGCTTGTATAACAGTTGCGTTGTTGCGAATTCTCCATACGTGTTCCATATCCATAGACCGTAACCAGGGATAGCAATCTGAGAAAGGTTCAGCTCAGTTCCTGCAAAGCCAATAAGCTGTCTAACTTCTAATAATATTGCATAAGCTAGAGAGGTGAAGGTGTTATTTTCCGCACTTTAGTGGCTTCTTAAAATCTGTGACATCGACTGTTGCAGCCGTGGTAGGTAGGGGAGGGTGGTCATCAATGGGACAAAAAACACAGAAAGATTGATATTTCATTTACTATGGGCATAATATTAAAAATAAAAAATCCATGTGTAATATAGATATTCCTTTATAAAATGAAACCAACTCGAATGCTATCACATATTCTGTTGACTAGCAAAAAATTAAATAAAAAACAAAAAAAATTGTCCCATTGTTTAACAGCGCTGGTGAACAATGGGACATGCCCTGGTGAAAGATGGTACAGCTTATCAAACTTGTATATTGTTGAGGTTTTGGTAAAATTTCAAGTTCGAATTATCTCCTTATGTAGTCCCACACTTAGTTAGTTCATATAATATCAGTTTAATGACCTCTAACTTCACCGAAGCCATGTCAGGAACATTTGGAAAATTAAGCTCATTGCACTTGAATCTTCGCCTAACATCAATATTTCGTATTTATTTTTTTCATGTTTTTGGCCAACAGAATACGTTTTAGAAGTCGCCTCAAATTCTACAAGTGCATAAATCTTCATTTTCAACAATTTCGGTGGAGATTTGAGTTCTTCAGACGAATGGATCAGTTAGATTAAGAGTTATATACCAGACCAAGAACAATAGTTCACAGGACATCTACGTCAGATGCTTTATGAAGTGATTTCGAAGGCCTTATCCTTAGTGGCAGCAGCAAAAAGCTCTTCTTTCTGTGGTGTATCCGTTGCAATCATGCTGCGTCTTTTTCTTTTATTAGTGAAATTTGTTCTCTATGCAGTGCTTTGTGATGACCTCAGATTGCTAAAGCCCTTGAACATGGTCGAAAGTCCCACTTCAGCTGGAAGCTCTGTTTCTACAAGAAGCCCTGAAGCTACAATTCACGTTATTGTATCAAAAAAATAGATATATTGATTCATATGGAGTAACTAGACAGTTTGGTTGACAATAAGGCACTGTCCCATTGTTAACCAAATTTTCTGTCCCAATGATCACCATGACGCCATTTTGAAAACATATGGATATAGCGGCTCAACTACAAAAGTATAAAGGCAATCCTTTCAAATGATCATATTTTACATATTACTTAATATCATGTAAAAATGCCGTAAGCATTATATGTTAAATTTACAGATTTATAACAATTGAAACAAAGTACGAAATATTTAGTTTTATCACCCCTAAAACACGTTTTCGTTTTTACACAGGGCTGACTGCACCCCAACCGCTGAATGAAATGCGAGTGAATGCACTGAAGTATGCTTAATTTACCACTAAGATTTTGTTAAAAATTACCCTCAAATAAAAAAGTTATTCAGCATGTCCCATTGTTCCCGGTGTCCCATTGATGACCACCCTCCCCTACTCCTTTTTCCGAATATGCTTATACCCGCTTCACACTTGCGCTTTTTTTACACCGCGGGAAAAAGCTCTTCTTGAAATGTGTTCACACTTGCGTTTTATTTATCGCTGAAGGAAATATTTAACGTGAATTTTCATTCACCGATAAAAAATCGCAAGAGTGAACACATTTTAAAAAGAGAGTTTTTTTCCCCGCGGTGTTTAAAAACGCAAGTGTGAAGCGGTCCTAAACGTGTATTGAACTCATATCATTTTCATAGGTGATATTTAGTTAGTTATTATTTATCTTTACTCTTGATTAAAATAGTTATATATGAAAAATGTTTTATTTTTTCACATATAACATTTCACAATAATATTTTTATACATACAACTGAGCATAATAAATTAATTTGAATAACAGATTATAATTGATTAGATATCAATTACCCACCAAAATAAAATATGACAAAAAAATACTACTGTTAGTCATAATTTAATCAAAATAAAATATCAAAAATTGAATGGTACAACCAGCTAAGTTTAGAATATTTCTCATACTCAGAAAAATCAAATTTCCTTCTAGCGAATCTAACATCCGAACTGATGTCGAAATGTGACCTCTGTTAAATTATTGTTCTGATAGACTGTGAATTTGTTCACTGGCTAAAAAGATGATTTACATATATACTTTAATAGATTTTTGCACTGAAGAGCAAGTGCAACAATGTAAAAAGTAATCACCCTTCTATTTTTCTTAGGACCTTTCGAATAATAACATATTCAACTTCAGTATTCTAATTTTTACAAATATTAATTAAAAAACATAAGGAACTGGTTGACGATCACTCATAGAGCGCATACCTTCACTGCCGCTTATAAATGACCTTGACCTTTAACCTGTTCGCTCTCAAAATCTAATAAACTTGTTCCTGGATAATAACCATCGTCCAACCAAATTTCAGGAAATTCTGTTGAATTCTTTTGAGTTATAAATGACCTTGACCTTTGACCGGATTGCTCCCAAAACTTACAAGATGATTTCTGGGCATTGACCAATCGTCCCACCAAATTCCAAGCAATTTAGTTGAACATTTTTTGAGTTTTGCGAGTAACAAGATGATAAAATAAAATACCGCCTAAAATATAACTTTCTGCAATATTTGAAGGTAGCAAAGAAGTATTAAAGATACAAAAATAATAAAATCGCCTAAGTAGTTAATAAATAATAAAAGACAAAGAAATTAATAGAAAAATAATAAGGTAATAACCCAAAAGAGTTATAATAACAGATCTCGTCCATTGAGCTTTAGAGTTTTCATAATTTTTTAAGGAAAGCTCTTAAGAAAAAAAAGATGAATAATGCTCTCATAGCCTTGTATTATATTCTTAAAATATGGAATAAAGTTAAACTGCAGAGTTTACAATTCTTTACTTATTTCATCAAAGGTTTGAAAAAAATTATTTAATAAACCTAGTACCGGGTTCCAAGTGAATAATCATTCATTTAATTTATTATAAAAATATTTCAGATAACCCAGACCCATAAATTACATATATCTTGAGAAAAATTGAGGTGGGGTCAGAAGAGATTTAGCAAATATCATTGCTATTCTTCTATGGCCCCACCATAAGTTTCTCTCTGGGTGGAAACAACCAGTATTGATATTTAAAAGAATTGGGAAGTCTGTAACTCACGTATTTTAATTTTTTTATATTTATCTATGTAAGGTTACATTTTTTTCAAAACATACAGATTAAATAAAAGAACGTAGAGTCACAATTAAAAATACAAACTGGATTCAGCTATAAGGCTCCGTGGAAACTAAAACTTCCGAAACCTACGTAATTAAAAATAACTATATTCACTAAAAACTACTTTTACTAAAAATTACAAAAAAAAAATTACAAAAAAAAAAAAATTACAAAATTACAAAATTTAATTAATTAATTAAATTTATTAAAATTACATTTACTGAAAAACTACACTCACTAAAAGTTATATTTACCAAATCAATATTCCTTGGAAAAAATTATGAAAATTAAAATCTGCCATTGTCATGGTTCTGTTAAAAACTAGGGAGTTTGTTATGGAATTCAATATTGATTTAAATATAGTAAAATTTCGCTCCAATTCTGTTCGAATTGGAGGAAGATAAAACCAATTCGCTCTAGTATTAGAGCAAGTATAATGTTCTACATACAATGTTAAACGTAGAAATTTCAATAAAAAGTAATACAATTCTAAAAGTTAAAGATATATGAAGCTACATTGCATTTAGAATCATAGTAGGGATGTTATTTTCATCCCTTCTCACGTTTAAAATTGTTCTTAAAATGTTATTGATTAAAACTCTCAATGGTTGCAAATGAATATTAAAAGTTTTGCTAACAATTATTATTTTTTTAGTAAAAACAGAATTTGCTAGTGAATAGTAAATTGAAATAATTAAACATTTGTTAAGATAATGTCTAGCGGCGTACAGAACACCCTGCACTTTACTAAGTTTGGTGCGTAGGTGTCCTATATGATGTTTAAAATTTGGTTTATGATTGATAAAAATACCTAAGTATTTAAAACTATCCACATTTTCGACTAGTTTATTTTTTAAAAGCAATAGAGCTAATTTTTTCGCTTTTCTAGAATTAAAAAATATTTGGTGTTACTTCAAAGTTTAATGAGTTAAAAACACGATTAAAATAAGCTATAACTATTTAAATTAGACAATGTGATTATATTTCATGAACGAATTTTATAAATGTTTAAGTAAGTTCCCCTCTTAATCTTCCAAAGCCCCACCATAATCTCTCAGAGAAGAAGCAAGGACAACCATACAAGTCACTAACTACATCAGAGTAAGAAAAGGACTTCACAGCAATATATATCAAGTAAATAACCCATAGAAACATCTAGCAGTTCTGATTTGCATCACAAAGGCTAGAGTGTGGCCAAATTCATGCATAATGGAACAAACTGCCCAGGAAAATGAACT
Source organism: Caprella mutica (assembly GCA_947561585.1). Classification (NCBI taxonomy): domain Eukaryota; kingdom Metazoa; phylum Arthropoda; class Malacostraca; order Amphipoda; family Caprellidae; genus Caprella; species Caprella mutica. The sequence continues at coordinate 182,651 of CANNZV010000844.1, read as the reverse complement.
AACACTTGTTACTCTGATTTATAGTGGATTATATTTCCTTATTTCGAAAATTGGTGGTAAACCTTCCTGAATTTAATTGGTAACTCGTCTCTTTATTGTTAGTATTGATAGTTCATTTTGGTAAATACTTATATAGGAATGGGATCATGTACCCACATTCCTAGATTAGTGCAATTTGTTGTTATCTAGGAATTTACCTTCATTTTATATATTTATGTGTTTTATTATTATTATGATCTTTAATAATATTCATAATTATATTTTGCATGTATTGACAAATAATTAATTATATTATGTTATATCATAAACATATCATTAGATTTCGAATACTGTTATATAAACACTTTAAATGATCTATTTATAATATGAAATTCTTGCATTTCAATGTACAAAAATCATATTTCTGTTTTAATAGGGTCGATTGAATTACTTCAATTATTAATATAAAATAGTTTATGATTAAATGCATGTGATATTATTATGGCAAACTAATTTAAGATGAGATCACAAAATGTTGTCACTTATATTTTACGTACAAATCGTTTAAACTGAATTAAAAAATAAAGTTTTTCTCTGAGTGCATTATTCTATTGACGATATTCATTCTTTCGATGATGCATCACTTAATAAATAATAGACTGCACTTATAAAAGCTCTCACATATCATTCAACTGTATCCTAAATTCTCGATATCAAAGCTCCCGATAATCGTCACAAAGTATCGGAAATAAATAATCAATTGGCTTTGAAAGTTCGTAATAAGGATTTCAATCGGTTTGAGTTTAGTGCTTTAAATAACTTCTCTAATTCTTTTCATTTAAGGTACAAGAAGGTGGTTTAATATCGATGCTGGCGAGTAGTATCGACTATTGGCTATGGAGTTACCGGCAACAACTTTTATTGGTTTTGGTGAGGTAGATTGTGGTATTTACTGCCGTTATATTATAGTGGAATGAAGACTTTTAAAATACATTTTTACAATGGAGTGATTGGAAAATGTAACAAAAGGAATAAGTTTATTCCTTCAAATAGTGTACAATAATACTTATATTAATTTGAGTATTAATTTTGGTGGTGTTTTTAAAGTGGGCCGACAATTAATTGGGCCCCGACAATTGGGCTCAAGACAATTGGGCCCCAGGACAATTGGGACCAGGACAATTGAAACCAAGACAATTGGGTCCCGACAATTGGGCCCAAGAAAAACGGGCCCGCCGATAATTGGGCTCAAGACAATTGGACCAATGACAATTGGACCCATGGCAATTGGGTCCAGGACAATTGAGACCAAGACAATAGAAACCAGGAAAATTGGGTCCCAGGAAAACTGAGCTATGGGCAATTGAACCCCAAGACAATTGATCTCAAGACAATAAGGCCCCATATTTTTTTTGAAGATTTTTATAATCAATAATCAAAACTCTACAACAGCAGTTTAACTTTCGACTTTCTAATTTTCAGTTCAAATTAAAAAAGTACACCGTTTGTTTTAAATGGCAGCAAGGTAGGTATAAACAATCTAATACTAAATATTCGTATTAAGGTATAAGATAGGAGAAACTTATTTTAGAAATGTTTATATACTTCAGTAAATCATTTACACCTTAAACGCAAACCGAACATGCATTGTTTGTTTATAAAATTCAAATTGGGAATCAACATAGAGTTTTCAATCTTTTTCTTTAGCGTCATATTAGTATTTCGTACACTTGTTGAACATCGAGTATGAAAACTTATTTTTTTCTGTTTAGAGATAGGCAATGTAATCAAAACATTTCCTAAATACAGTAGAACTCCTCTATAGTGAACTCCTGTATATTGAATGAGTTAGGATTTAGCCAATAGAAAATATGAATGTTGGTATTTTAGAAGAAGTAACAATAAAAATTATGAATGTAGGCATTTTAGAAGACTGTTGCCCAACAAAACATGCCGAAGTTATTGGAACATGAAAACCGAATTAAAGTTAATGTGAATTAACCTTGAACCAATTCAGTGTTTAATATTGAAAAGTTTTATAAATTAATATTACATAATGTATTCTCATAAAATCTTTTTTTATCCCAACAACTGTTAAATTTTTCTTAGTCCAATGTAACGAATAATCTGTAAAATTGAAAAGTTTAAATTTTGAAGTTTGTCAGACGATGTACACTACACATTGGATCCATTTGACATGATTAAAGTTATTACGACTTATTTAAACTCTTCAAAGATTTCCATTACACCGAAACATGAGATTAGCATCCAAATATGATTTAAGGGGCTTGATAATATCCCCTAATTATCATGTTTATCTATCGAATTACAGCACTTCTATGAATTTAGAATGCAAAGAATATAGAGCATATTCTTAGAGAATATAAAACATATTAGTAATATAAAAGAATAAATATGGAGAATATTCTTTAGAGAAACATATTTCAAAGATAATATTGGTGCAACCCTATAAATAACAAAGTAACCTTTCTTTATTGTGGCTGCTGCCTCAAATTTTTCTGGGCTCAATTGTATTGGGGCCCAATTATCATGAGGCCCAACATTCTTGGGTCCAATTGTCTTGGGTTCAAGTTTTGGCAGGTCCAATTGTCATTGGTTCAATTGTCGTTGGACCCAAAAATTATTGTAGGGGCCCAATTGTCTTTGATTTAATTGTCGTTGGACCCAATTGTCGGGGCCCAATTGTCAGTTAACCTGTTTTTTTATACCCACACTAAAAAATTATGAATGGTCATAGAAGAATAAATGAGGTGCCTACAAAATCTTCTAGGGTACCGCCATATATTTCTCTCTGAGTAGCATAACATCAATCCTTCCTATTAATTTATATAATAATTTTATAAAAAAAAAATTATAAAAAAGTTTCTATGAAATAATTCTATAAAAAATTTCTATACATTTTTTTTCAATAAAAATATCCTATAAAATTTCAAATTTCAAATTATATATAAGTCACAGATTCCGGTGAACCCTAATCATTAAACTTTTGAACAGTTAATTCCCATTGACTTTATATCTAAAGATTAGACATTTATCTTTCTCACAGTGGATATCTATACCGTAATTCTAAACTGTGACTACTGGTTTAACCAGTCTTTTCTCCTATTAAATTATTACTTAACACTTTTTGTCTTTTGAGTGGGAAAAAGTTTGGCAGATCCTCGCAATTAGCTTTAGTCTCTGGTGGCGTTCCTCAGCCAGGGCATTTCTCCTTATTTGGACATGTGCCAGCCAACTGCCTTATCTATGGCAACACAATTTGCCCCTTGAATACTAATAATAACTATATCGGTAGTCGAACTGAACGGGTATTCGTGTGGAGGAAAATGAAGGGATTTTAAACTTCACGGTGAGGAAAATGAAGGGATTTTAAACTTCACGGTGAGGAAAATGAAGGGATTTTAAACTTCACGGTGAGGAAAATGAAGGGATTTTAAACTTCATGATAAGGAATTAATGAAGGAATTTTAAACTTCACGGTGAGGGAAATAGCGGGATTTTAAACTTCACAGTGAAGAAAATGAAGGGATTTTAAACTTCACGGTGAGCAATATGAAGAGATTTTAAACTTCACTGTGAGGGAAATAGCGGGATTTTAAACTTCACGGTGAGGAAAATGATGGGATTTTAAACTTCACGGTGAAGAAAATGAAGGGATTTTAAACTTCACGGTGAGCAATATGAAGAGATTTTAAACTTCACTGTGAGGGAAATAGCGGGATTTTAAACTTCACAGTGAAGAAAATGAAGGGATTTTAAACTTCACGGTGAGCAATATGAAGAGATTTTTAACTTCACTGTGAGGGAAATAGCGGGATTTTAAACTTCACGGTGAGGAAAATGAAGGGATTTTAAACTTCACGGTGAGGAAAATGAAGGGATTTTAAACTTCACGGTGAGAAAAATGAAGAGATTTTAATCTTCACGGCGAGGAAAATGAAGAGATTTTAATCTTCACGGCGAGGAAAAAGAGGGGATTTTAAACTTCACGTTAAAAATATGTAGGGATTTTAAACTTAATGGATTTCAAACTTCATGGAAAATGAAGGGATTTTATACTTCACGGTTAGGAAAATGGGGGGATTTTAAATTTTACGGTGAAGTAATGAAGGGATTTTAAACTTCACAATGAAGCAGTTGAAATATTACAATTTTATTTCAATAAAAGATCCTAGACGATCTTTTCCTTTCATTCCCTAAACCAATCTATCCCTAGTGAAGTACAAGGGACTTCAGGTAAATGCGTTGCTAATATTCAAAGTCACTAGTGATGTATAGTACACAGTCACGTTGCCGTCGTTAGAAGATCTTCTTCTTCTTCTTCTTCTTCTTCTTCCCTCTTCTTCAGGATTCAATTTTCTACTTTCCGACCCAAAGATTTTCCGACGGCCATCAAAATGTAGCGGGAGGGAAAAAAAATATTTAAGAACTCAGTTCCAGTTCCTCTAGAACCATTATACGCGTTCCTTAATACATAAAGTTTGTATTATGAGGTTATATTTTCCCTTTGGCTTTTAAGGAGGCAATTTGAAAGTACATAAAGAATATATTAGTTAGTCTCTGAAGTCATCTATAGATTCCCATTCTGAGAAATACTGGGACCTAAAAAAACCTAAGTAAATTATTTCGCTTCTTTTCTCAAAATAATAACCTCTACTGTAGAAAAAAATAAACTGTACATATAGTGCAATTCTTTTTCAATTAGGGAAAATTACGAATTATCGGTCAGTTTCACATCTTTGGTCATAAAATAAATAAAGATATTATAATTGTTATTTAATTTTTATTGGTATCCATGATACCTTCAGGTATCATGGATACCAATAAAAATGAAAAAATAAATAACAATTATAATATTGTTTTTTATTTCATGACCGAAGATGTGAAACTGACCGATAATTCGTAATTTTCCCTATATATGTAAATCAATTAAAACATATTTATTTATTGTTTCATTTTTTTGCAAATAGCAGACTATACTTTCATTATGTAATGAAAGATATCCATCCTTTAGATCTCTATAAAATCTATGATATATAACTAGGGTTGTGACAATATGCGTTTAAAATCATAGATCCTGAAAATATTATAGACGGACTGAATTAAAAACTATTTAGTCGTTCTAAACCAGCGGTATATAGTATTCGATACCATTTCATTTCGTTTTGTCTATGATATTCGTAAGATCTATGATTTTAAAAGCATATTTTCACAACCCTATATATAATCTCAAAATCTTTTCATCGTTTCATTTGTATGGTAATCCTCTAGAACCAGAAAATATGAATATATAATTACCTAAGAAACATGTAAAACTATTTGTTAATTGAAATAGTATTCTAATGTAGTCATTATTAATTATCTTCCTTTTAATATTTTTAGCCAATGCTTGAAGTTCTAAGATTGATAAACCTATTGCTTTAAAAGTTTATTAATTAGATTTATGTTCGAGATCGGAATACTTACAATCATAAGTAAATAAATAAATAAATACAACAAATAATTAGCTATAGGCTTCTGCAAATAGCTTTCTGAATCCTTAATCAACTTAAAATACTTAAAGTGAATTGATTATCTGGTATTAAAATTATTTATTTCATTAGGATGACTAGTTAAACATTTAAGAATAGTAACAAAAAGGTGCTCCCGAGAAAATAAGAGCAACACAAATAATAATCATAGAGTCAAGTTAACGCTTTAATGGCATGCGTGTTCATATGATCTCGCAAATTTTTTTATTATAAAACTCGGTCATTTTTAATTGAACAATATTTCTGTACCAAACTTGTGATGGACATGTTGAGTATAACCCCCACTATATGTTTATGCAATCAGTCAGTAATTTTCTTCAGGTTATAGGATTTGGCAGCATTAATTTGATGACCTATAATTTTTGGCATCCTTGCAAAACTTTTTCGGTAAGAAGGTAATACCATTTAAATAGGTAGTTTATAAATGCATCGACCTGACATTTACATGGATTATTCAATACGAATTAAAGAATGTAGAAAATGAAGGATTAGTTTTTACAATTACAAATATTTTTATTATTGCAATTTGAAATTTGCGTGATCATATGAATCACAACTGTTTATTCAGCAACTAAGCTATAAATGAACGTACGTACTATTTTTTACACTTTTAACATCTAAAAGATAACTCACAAGAGGTTTCATCAAAATCGGAGACCTAAAGTTTTATCCCGTCATTAAAGGGTAAAACTGTGTTGCGTAGCTAAAAAGTAAGATGGGTTGTAACTGTGGAATGCACAATCCCAGGCAAGAAGGAATTAATATTCCAGGAATAATAAATCCCCATGCATCCATCAGTGCGAATGTAGTACTCTAGTCAGTGCTGTCTGAATCCAGAAAGTTAGTTCGATGTCAGCCAGATATCCTCTGGTGGACGGAGACATACTACATGACTTATAGCTCGTCTAATCCATCACCGTGTGTCGGGCTTAGGACACTCTTCCAACCAGAGTTAGCCTGTAAGAAAATAATAATCTACATGCAGAGACGTAAGAAGAACCTTTCATCCAGAAAAAAAAAACTAATAGATGCTCTCAAAAACAACCTAATGACCACTATAAATTCATTTAGCTTCCATAGAACTGTTTTAGTGGAAAAAGTTGTTCCTCCTCGTCCCGGAAACTCCATCACAAATAATAAACAATTCGGAGTCGGAAAGTCTCGACAGTTTCGACTTTCCCCCGCGCCATTCATTTAAGTCGATCATAAGAAGCTGTAGTTCATTTTTCCTCTCGAAATGTGACGAATGAACGTGGCAGAGCAAGTGATCGTTAAAAATGATCCAGATCCGTGTATCTGACGATCTGACAAACTGCTGATTTGCTACTTTCGATCCAATGGACTTATCGGATCCGTGTGCTTTTGCTTTTGGACCAAAGGTTTGTGATTCTTGACTATAATCAGAGTTTATGAAAAGGTAGTTGTAAAAATATTCAAAATTTTGTAAGTACTAGCAGAGATTTTTAATCTTTTTTCATCCGATTAAATATTTCGGATTTAATAAATGCGCGTTATAAAACGTGATTTTTGATCGCCAAATTAAAAAGAAGTGAAAAATCCCAAGTGTGTTAATACTAAATATTATATTATACTGAAGAATTTTTTTCAATAATCCCATACTTTGCTTTAAAAAATATTTTTTGCCCATTTTTCCATTAATTTTCAATTTAAATAGCATATTATAATTTATAATTATTTATTTATTTACCAGTTTTCTAATTCGGCTTGCATGAAATTACATCTCTATGCCAAAATTATTTTCCCGGTTCTGAATTCTGTCATTGATCGATGGCTGAAAACCTCTTCGAAATATTCATAAAATTCGAACCCTGTCAGTGACACCAACATAATAACAAATTAATGAGAAACCATCGTAAATTATTATAAGAAAATAGTCACTTACTCATTAAAAACTATATATAAACATTCTGGTCAAATTTAAAAGTATTCATAGCGAATATACTGTAGATCATTTATAAGAATTTAATTCAAATCTATTTAAGTAAAATCTCCAAAAATCCAATGGACTTTCCATATTTTTCTCATTCTTATTTGACTCCTGTGTTCCCTACGTCTTTATATCAGTATTCGTTGTGGACCATTTTCACGAATATTTTTGCTTGTTCTGTAGAAGGTATTCTTTTCTGTTCCCCGGTTTAGAGTTACAATGCTCTGCTCAAAATTGATCCGAATCGAAATGCGATAGCTGTGACGGAGCTTCGAAGCATTTCTATTTGTTTGTCCAGGAAATACATGCACTAGGAATAGTTTCTTCTGCAGCAGTTTTTAGCTTTTAATTCTTTAATAGAGTACTGAGAAATATATAGGTACTGAGAGCTGAATAGGAATTTCAGTAGATCGAGCGATTCAATTTCTCTGGCATATTCTTTGAAAGTAAGTCTTCATATAAAAAACTTGGATATCGAGTTGAAGTTCGGTGAAAGGCGTGAAATATTTTGAACGAAGGGCAATTTATCAGGAGATCTTGTAGAGATTTTATACAATATTCTTGACTACTAATTGAACATTCCTATACTCGGGTTCCCACAATAGTTGTTTGAGACATCTTTGTCCTTTGGGTCATACATTTTATCATTAAATAGTTCGGCAATTGGCGGCCAAATGAACCGAAAAAGAAAGTACCGGGCGGCACGGGGACAATCTCTTTTGGCATATCTATCGACGTGAAATGTTCTATAAAGTAGACTTAATAACGAAGCCCTAGTCTTTAAAACTTTCGGGATAATCCTTTTTATCTTGATACTATTTGTTACTTGATTGCTATTGAATGGAGCTCTGTAAATTGTAATTCAGAGAATTTCAGGAAATTCAGATATCATCCATTCTATCCAAAATGTTAAACTATACTAGTACGTTTTTATATCTTAAATGATAGATAATTAATTGGAAAGAGAAAATATCTATCATATAATCACCAAATGTTGATATTTTAAATTATTGATTATCATATGTAATAATTCGACTATTTTTCAGTACCGAAAATTCTAACTTAAGCCCCGTTTACACGCTACGATAAATTGTAGCGATTTATTGAACACAGAGATCGTTACAATTTATCGGATGATTGAGACAGTGTTTACACGAAACGATTTTTACCCCGAATATTTTAAGTTTTCACTAACCATCATGGAAGAAACATTATGGTGGTCTGCATTTGGAATGTGTTTAGCATTATATATTGAGTTAGATTGTAACGATTTCTTGTTGTTACGATTCGTATAAATTTGAGCCTCCTGACACCAATCACACAATCCAATTTCAACTCCAATTAATCGCTACGATCTCCTGTTTACACGTAATGTTAAATTGCAACAATCTCTTCATTACGATAAATCGCTCCAATTTATCGTAGCGTGTCCAAATCAAGAAGTTATAGTTTTGGTGATAGATATTACGCAGTAATGACAATCTTCAGAGGTAGAGGTCTGTATTTACCTTCAAAGTAAATATTTGTATGACTTCACCACTTTTTACCGACTGTTTACTATACTATAGAGTCATAGACTCATAGAGGAAGGTGAATTGAAGTCTAATTTAAACATACTTCTATCCCATTATATAAGTAACTATTTGTAAATAGTTGCCAGTTTACTGCAGCGTATTTAAAATGAAAACACTATAACAATTTAAAATGTAACAAATTTAGGGAATGAAAAAAGAGCATAACATTTGATTATATACAATAAGAAAGTTTTTTAATTTCCATTATAATTATTATCATAGCTAATTCAGTGTTTGTTTATTACTCATATTTAGAATTGCATCTATATAATGTATTATTGTATACTAAAATATTAAAAATATACCACAGTTAATATTCAATCTTCTTTATAATTAAAGAAAATGAACATTCATCTACAGTAGAAAACGGAGATTAAATTTTTATAGACTAAACATATGTAAAAACTGTCTTGAATATGGAAACAGAACAGAATTTACTTATAGATTAATTTATAATATAGTATACAATATATGAATGAAACAATCCCATATAATTAGGCCAAAATCAATATTCTATTAACACTAAATAATTCAGGGTATACCGTATATCTCTATAATAAAAAAAAAACAGTTCTCAACTGGCCGCCATCTGATGCAGACGTTATTGCTTCATCTCTTAAATATTTACCTTGCTACCTATCATATTCAGTGACTGTGATTTAGTGATTTGGCAAAGCGTGATCGCTTTTAAGGATTATTTATCTATTAAATGGAACTAATTGGTTATTAAATTGTAATATGAATATTGTAGAGAATTTGGTTCAGGTGAGGTATTGCCTATAGTTAGCCTAATTTAATAAATCTACATAGGGTCACGCAGGTAAATTGCGGCCCTTTAATTTTTAATTGCGGCCCTCTCAAGAGAGTCTCTTAAAACATTCTGAACAGAACTTACATTAAAATGTTGCATACCTACCAAAATAAGCCCCCCCCCCCCGGTCAAGAGCCCCCCCGGTCATGAGCCCCCCTAAGTCATAAGCCCCCCCGGTCACGAGCCCCCTGTTTTTAAATCCTTATTTACCTATACTATTTAATCCTTATTTACCTATACTATTTAATCCTTATTGATACTTTTGTAGTTCATTACTGATTAGACATAAAATATATGTATATCGGGGGGCGTGCCGCCCCCCGAACCCCCTGCCAGGTCATTAAACAATCATGAAGTGTGCAATACAACAAACTAGCGGATACAACAAACTACATTAGCAACTCTCAGTTATTTCTATCTAAGTAGTTCTTCATTTGTTTAACTAGGTAAATAAGGATTAAAAAAACCAGGGAGGGGGGGCTCGTGACCGGGGGGCTCGTGACCGGGGGGGGACTCGTGACCGGGGGGGGGGCTTATGACCTAGGGGGGCTCATGACCGGGGGGGGCTCATGACCGGGGGGGGCTCATGACCGGGGGGGGGGGGGCTCGTGACTGGGGGGGCTCATGACTGGGGGGGGGGGGGGCTCTTGACCGTACCCCGTGCATGCTATAGCCTATTAATTTTTTTTTAACAAGTGTTTTGAGGCTATGATGTTTCTGTTGTTAGAGGCCGCAGTTAGTAAGTGTGCTGCAATTTACCTGCTTGACCCTAATAGGCTACCTAGGTCTAGCCATCTACATTTTCTTATAGCTATGATTTTTTGCCATTTGATCTGTGAACTAATAATATTATTTTAACTTTTTATATACATTGCACTCCTCATACCTACACCCAAGGTAGTACCTACCTTACCGCACCTAGGTAGGTAAATTTATGGAGTAGCTTTCCTTAATTCATCAGCTCTGTCACCTAATATTGGTAGATGGCTTTGTTAATATAGTTTTTCATTCTTTTCTTACTATTTCTTTTGAGTCCCTTATGTTAATTTTGCTAACGATGCAGGTGACTTGAAACTTGAGTTGAATAGATTCCAGCGCAGGCGTCAAACCTGAAACCCCATATTACAGTAAAAAATAAATTAGATTTTAGTTAAAAACAATTTTAATTTAGTTAAAATAATCAATTATTTAGATTAAAATTTCGTAATTCAAATGCACTGCAATACCTTTGATTATAATATAAATTTATCATTTTTATAAACTCGAAAGCTATGATTTTTTTGGCGTTTCAGTGTTTTTGAGACCGAAGTTAGTTAGTGTGCCGCAATATACCTTCTTCACCCTACTCGGAAAATGGTGTTTAGTCTTTTGCTGCATAGCTACTTTTTAAACTTCTCATTTTTTTTCATTTTCACGTCAGTGAAATGACATTTGGATCCTATAAAGACGTTTAATTTTCTATGAAGTGATTCAACCACTTATATAGTGGTTAGTATATAATTTCTATATTAATAGAATCTTTCCTGGTTCGGAGCGTACCACTATTTTTAATTGTTGTATTCTTATGTCTATTTGTCCAAAAAATTCGAAAATCTAAACCCTTTTTGTAGACACTAATACTTTTTGAACTAGAGGGCTTAAAGTTATTTATTTCCCATCTATTGCTGATAAAACACAAAGCTTGAAATTTCTTCTCATTTTGGAGAATTTCAACATAAGTGGCAGTAATATAGTTTGTTATATCCGCTAGTTTGTTGTACTGCACACCTTCTCCCCCCAGCACTCTCCTTTATACTCTATATCAGTAGTGATGTATAAGTGGAAAATATCACCGAAACAGGGAAGATCTGATATAACCCATCTACCAGGTAACTATACGATCATGAAAAGTGCAGCAATACAAATTATTGGATTAAAAAACTACATTACAGTTTCATACAAATTATCTAGCTATAATGTTTGAATACTTTCAATGAAAATAGGAGTTTTCTTGAAGTTCTTAATCCTTCATTAAATAGATAGGGAATAAGTATATTCAAAAGTATGAGTTTCTACGAAATTATATTAGGTATTCAAATATCGAATTATCATTTGCCAAGATTAGGTAAATAGTCAGCTAGCTATACAGGTGTTAATGAAACTCTTTTTTTTATCCTGTACGAATAACATAGGAATATTTGGCTGATAAACCAAGTTAGAACGGCTTTACTCTAGTGGTTTCGGAAATAGAATTCAAATGACTATTAGTATAACGCTGTATTTACTTATGGTTTTCAAATAGATTTTTTATGAAAGACTTGGTATCCTAAGAAATATTGCATTTTATTATTTAAGGCCTCATTTTGTTTAATAGGTAGCTCAGAAGTAAAATAGGAAATGTCTTCTAGATAATTTTTTAGTAAAGTTCACATATATTTCTATTTTTTTGGTTGACCAGGAATGACGATTTATGAGATTTACCAAACGTCTTCTTCTATTTTTGGTTACCTAATAGCTACTGCAAGTGAGTCTGAAAATGGGCAATCCAAAGTTCCAGCTCCGCTCATTAGGTATCGCTCTATCAATCAGATTCTCCTCCTAGCTAGCTGGAGGAGTTTTCGGAACTTCTTGACTGGCTAATTTCACAGTGTATCAAACTTGTAAAACTAACATTATGTGCTTAATTGATTCAAGTTTGCTCATCAATAATGATGGCTTGGTGAGGTGTTCTGCTTCCGATGCAACAGGAACTAGGTACACAGAGAATTTAAAAATGTGTTTTATACCACAGCCTACAACTTTCTTTAGTTAATGAATTTTAATTTGATAATGTATTATCGGATGAAGAGTTTACATATTTAAATTGTATCTATTATTTTCAGTGAAGTAAGTAATAAAGTGAATTTCGAAATATAGTTAGGTATTGAAATTTGAAACTATGTTACCCTACATTTGATTTCTTCATGGAATAACAATAATGCTAAGTGGAGGAAAGTTAATGGAACAGTTTTTGTAATTTAAATAAAGTGTTCCCGTTTCAATTTTTGAAAACTTTGAAGTAGTGAAAGAACTCGCATATTGAAATATTTTAAACATCGAACAAGAAAGAAAAACGAAACACTCTCAGGACTAATATAATATGTAAGTACTATATTATTTATCTATCATTTCACATAGCTTAATTTTCAGCAACTTATTCGCACTTTCTATGCCCCTAAATTGCATAGACATGCAGAATTGCACTCTGGTCATTTTAGAAAGAGTTTTCATTGCAACTAAAACATTAAACTGCCAATTTATACCTCTTGCTCTATTTCTTCAGTTCAAAATCCATTATAAAAGTTGTATTGATATGTTCAATGTCAAAATCAGAGCAATTGTTTTCTGTACAGAATAGAACAATTGTTTTGATAGAAGCATTATCCACTCAAAAGTTATCTAAAACTTTCAAAGAAATGTATATTACATATTGTATGTACTATTGAGTTTGATTTCTGGTTCTTTATTCTTGGCATATAAAATGCACTATTATTTTAAAACATTTATATTTATTTAGTCATTGCCTGTTACTATGACAAACTCTTAGTATTCTTCATAATGTAGAATACGTGTAGATTTAAATTTATTCTAAAAATATGAAAATAATATTGTATAAAAAATGAATTGATAAGCTATTTGCAATTCTACTTCAATCCAAAATAGCAAAGTTATAAGGTAAGTGATTAAAAATACGTAAAGTCACATGTAGCAGAATTCACCCAGTAGGGTAAGTTACGAATTATCGGTCAGTACTACATCTTCGGTCATATAAGAAAAAAACTATATAGAAATTGTTATTATTACACAGTTCAGTTCGCTTGCACCTGCATTGCTCTAACGCTTGCACCTGCATTGCTCTAACGCTTGCACCTGCATTGCTCTAACGCTTGCACCTGCATTGCTCTAACGCTTGCACCTGCATTGCCATAACACTTGCACCTGCATTGCCCTAACACTTGCACCTGCATTGCCATAACGCTTGCACCTGCATTGTCCTAACGCTTGCACCTGCATTGTCCTAACGCTTGCACCTGCATTGCCATAACGCTTGCACCTGCATTGTCCTAACTCTTGCACCTGCATTGTCCTAACACTTGCACCTGCATTGTCCTAACACTTGCACCTGCATTGCCATAACGCTTGCACCTGCATTGTCCTAACTCTTGCACCTGCATTGTCCTAACACTTGCACCTGCATTGCCATAACGCTTGCACCTGCATTGTCCTAACTCTTGCACCTGCATTGTCCTAACACTTGCACCAGCATTGCCATAACGCTTGCACCTGCATTGCCATAACGCTTGCACCTGCATTGCTCTAACGCTTGCACCTGCATTGTCCTAACGCTTGCACCTGCATTGTCCTAACTCTTGCACCTGCATTGTCCTAACGCTTGCACCTGCATTGTCCTAACTCTTGCACCTGCATTGTCCTAACGCTTGCACCTGCATTGTCCTAACGCTTGCACCTGCATTGTCCTAACGCTTGCACCTGCATTGCCCTAACTCTTGCACCTGCATTGTCCTAACTCTTGCACCTGCATTGTCCTAACGCTTGCACCTGCATTGTCCTAACGCTTGCACCTGCATTGTCCTAACGCTAGCACCTGCATTGTCCTAACGCTCTCACCTGCATTGTCCTAACGCTTGCACCTGCATTGTCCTAACGCTTGCACCTGCATTGTCCTAACGCTTGCACCTGCATTGTCCTAACGCTTGCACCTGCATTGTCCTAACGCTCTCACCTGCATTGTCCTAACGCTTGCACCTGCATTGTCCTAACGCTTGCACCTGCATTGTCCTAACGCTTGCACCTGCATTGTCCTAACGCTAGCCCCTGCATTGTCCTAACGCTCTCACCTGCATTGTCCTAACGCTTGCACCTGCATTGTCCTAACGCTTGCACCTGCATTGTCCTAACGCTTGCACCTGCATTGTCCTAACGCTTGCACCTGCATTGTCCTAACGCTTGCACCTGCATTCCGTTAATTACTGGGCTGCCTATCAGCTGACTTTCATCATATAATGTGGTGAAGTTAGGATACAGAGAATAAAAAAGGAATAGAAATAGAGGGAGGGGCTTCATTCATTCCAAATACATTTAATAACTTGAATTATAAATCAAAACAATACAATTAAAAAGATTAATATAGATTGATGAATCGGTAATACTGTCACAAAATCAAATTTTCTACTTATTTTTTTGTTTCAGTTCTACCATAGTCATTATAATAAAGGAATATCTTAAAACAATAACTTTTTAAATAGAATTCTATTCGTTAACAGAATCAGTAGGTACTACAATGACTTCATCAGCTGTAGCTAAGTAATATCTCCTAGTTTCCCCACTAGAGTTGTTTCCCTCCCTTCCAATCGTGACATATTGTACCCGATTAGTCCTGTTGTACAATCACTCCATTATTTGTCTTTTCCTTCGAATCTCCCTGATGAAGCCACACAGACCCCCCTCTCTCCCCCCCTCTGCGTGATCACATTACCAATGTGATCTTCCTTCTAATTGGGTTCTTTTGATCAGGCCTCTATCTCATCATATAAATGATAGCAACCTCAAAAGAGGTAGCGGTTTTTCTTTCGATACTTGCGATACATCAAAATATAGAGCTGTTGACTGACTTTTGAATTTTAGAATAATTATTTATATTGTCTGAAGTTACTATTTTCGATTATTCTAATTTTATCCATACTTGGAAGATTACTCGTCTTTTATCAATTTATGTGTCATCTGTTATTTGCATAACTCAAAAGTAATTCAACCAAATTGCCTTAAATTTGGTGGGACGATTGGTCATTATCCAGGAACCATCTGGTATGATTTTGAGAGTGATTCGGTCAAAGGTCAAGGTCATTCAAAACTCAATAACTCAAAAAGTGTTTAACCAAATTGCTTTAAATGTGGTGGGACGATTGGTCAACATCCAGGAACCAGTTGATCAGATTTTGGGAGTGAACAGGTTAACGGTCAAGATCACTTATAAGCGGCGGCGAAGGTATGCTCTCTACGAGTGCCCGTCACCTACTCTTAAAAGATATCAAACCTGTAGTTATTTAAAGAATTAAATAACTTGGATATCTATTAAATCTTGATTGATATTTTTATATTTAAATATTTTTAAATGTATTTGTTTATATCTTTCATATCGTTATATCCATTTAAATTTCAATAACAAGAGTACCATCGTAGAGTGGTATCATTGATTTTGCATATTTACGAAATTATCAATTGAGATTATTATCTCTTAAATTAATAAAACATTTTAATAAAAAAAAACTTCTATGAACAACAACATTACTTTTATTTTTATGTTTAAATCATATCATATTTAAATTACCCCCAGGGGACTCTATCCTGAAGCTGTCTGTGGTGAATGGAAGGAAGGAGGTGGCGTCCCTTGGGCCTCGAACTGTTGTAATTTGGATTATGTATTGTCTTTTTAATTTTAACCATGTTTATCATTTTTTAAATTCTACTTGCAGTTTTAAAGGATAGGTTATGCTCTTCAACTACTAGGTTTTATATTTTGTGTTAGGTAGGCTTCATTTACTATCACCTCTTCATTTTCCTCTTCTATCCGAGAATGCAGCCACCTTTGCTTGTGTCCCTTTTCGTCACATTCCTTGCAAAGTGACACTATTCACGGAGTAGCTTTTCTGCACTCATGAGCATTGTCACTGACTGGTGATAGGTGAATTTTTTCACGGACCCACTTTCTTTCTGACTGCTTCTTTCAGTCCCTTGTAATTAATTTCCTTTTGACGTCAGTGATATGGGTTTTGGTTTCTATGCAGACGTTAACCCCTTCTATAATAAAAAAAAATCCTATCTAAATTATGTTGGCATCTATTAGAGAACTTTAATAATTACCACAAATGAATTAACTATTTCAACCAAAATGCCTGGTATTTGGTATGACGATTGGCCATTATCTAGGAAACAGTATTAGATTTTGGGAGTGAACGGGTGAAAGGTCAAGATCAAGGTCATTTATAACTCAAGGCAATTGATTGGATGGTCAAGGTCATTTTGTAAGCGGCGGCGAAGGTATGAACTCTACTAGTGCCAGTCATCTAGTTGTAACTAACCTACAAGACAGTTCAGTTTGACGCTATCGATCGCATCTCGTAGCAACATTTCTCTCCGAATTTGTTTTAGATGGTCACAGACACTCCCAAATGTAACTAATTGAGAGCAACCTTTTGCAAAGTTCAGCATTTCTTCTTACTTGATTAACAGAACTTTCTCTGGAGTCTCTCTCTCTAATTCCAAGATATTACCGATTCCAAGAGACAAGGGACTAATATCAAGTAAAATGACCTCATTTTATATTGGTTCTTTGACGTTCCAGGCGAGTGTTTTTTTTATAGTTAAAGCGAGTTTGCTTTTTGTGTTTATACACTTGGTTGTATTGTGAATTACATTTATTAATAGCATTTTCAAACATGTTTAATTTACTTAACTATAAACTATATCAGCGTTTTTAACAAGATGATAATCAAAGATTTTTAATATTTTTGATTAGATCGCACTAGTATTTATTGGTATTTATTTTAAGTCGTATGAAATGATAGATATAGATTTAATGAAATTTAATTCCTTGTTTTTATTATATAGCTACTTAAATCACTGACAATATTGTGATTTTTTTTAACCAGTATTTTTTATCTCGAGTACTGCTTTTCAATTAGCAAAATAAAATTCCTTTAATATTTTGACAAAGTTCTCTTGTCAGTCTCTTTTACTTTTGCATTTTTTCTATCTCGTTTCTTTATCTCTTTTTAACGTTTCTCTTTCATTTCGTAATTCTTTTTAATTTCATGCTTCTTTTTACCTCTGCAAAACTGCAGAAGATTATGTTTTGATGGGAATTTATTGTTAATCTTGTTATTATTATCCAAGAACCATTTGAGTAGATCTCGGGAGCAATCAGGTCAAAGGTCAAGGTCACGAAAAGGTCAAAATGAACAAAAATGTAGCGTCGTCGAAGGTACGCAATCTACGAGTGCCTGTTCTTTTTATTCCCTGGATTTAATCTACTAACTCTCATAACAAGGGTTGTGACAATAAGCATTTGAAATCATAAAATGCTATCGAATACTATATACCGCTGGTTTAGAACGATTCAATACTCTTTAATTCAATCCGTCTATAATATTTTCAGGATCTATGATTTCAAATGCATATTGTCACAACCCTACTGATCACCTATATCAATGGCATGACTGCAATGGAGAATCTCCAGATACGGACTGTTATGGTGGAATGTGACAAAGTGCTCCATTCAAAGAGAGGTTCGGTTAAATGTAATTTGGGATCAAATGCTCCGAGAAAAAGCCTTCACAATTTCATTATGGAGACCACAGTGCTGATGAAATCTTATTTTGCTCAATATGTTGTATGACCTGGATTGGGATCATTCCAGTGTTTGAATTCACTGTTATATGCATGCATTCATTTGACAGTTATGTGTTCCTCTACGTTTGTGAACTGTGCCAGCGAACTTTTAAGTGGACTTGGAAAATACTTATGAGAGTATGTGCTATGTAGAAATTTTCTTTTTAATTTAGCATTTACCAGATAATGTAAAAACTCATTTCTTTAATGTGTGCTGTGGCATATTTTCATGCCAGGGCATGATATGAAATGCCATTGCGCATATTATAATACCATGAGGCATTTCTCAGTCGTTGAGAGCTATGTGACGCAATTCTTTGCCAATGAATGCTATGTGACGCAATTCTCTGCCGTTGAGAGCTATGTGACGCAATTCTTTGCCAATGAATGCTATGTGACGCAATTCTCTGCCGTTGAGAGCTATGTGACGCAATTCTTTGCCAATGAATGCTATGTGACGCAATTCTCTGCCGTTGAGAGCTATGTGACGCATTTCTTTGCCGTTGAGAGCTATGTGACGCAATTCTTTGCCAATGAATGCTATGTGACGCATTTCTCTGCCGTTGAGAGCTATGTGACGCAATTCTTTGCCAATGAATGCTATATGACGCAATTCTTTGCCAATGAATGCTATATGACGCAATTCTTTGCCAATGAATGCTATATGACGCAATTCTTTGCCAATGAATGCTATGTGACGCAATTCTTTGCCAATGAATGCTATGTGACGCATTTCTTTGCCAATGAATGCTATGTGACGCAATTCTCTCTCGCTGAATGCTATGTGACGCAATTCTCTCTCGCTGAATGCTATGTGACGCATATCTCTATCGCTGAATGCTATTTGACGCATTTCTCTATTGCTGAATGCTATGTGACGCATTTCTCTATCGCTGAATGCTATGTGACGCATTTCTCTATCGCTGAATGCTATGTGACGCATATCTCTATCGCTGAATGCTATGTGACGCATATCTCTATCGCTGAATGCTATGTGACGCATATCTCTATCGCTGAATGCTATGTGACGCATATCTCTATCGCTGAATGCTCTGTGACGCATTTCTTTGCCGATGGAACCGTTCGTATTTATTTCTCTCCCCAATCACAAACTATAAATCGAGATTTAGTAACTGTAATTTAGGAGATCTAAAGACTTATAATTAGAGACTTCAATTTGCCACCATTGCACTTTCGAGGTCCTCTGTTCTAATTCTAAATGCTTCATTTCAATGGTAATATAAACAAATTGTGAATGCTCGTTAGAATATATCTGCTCATGGATTAAAAACAGAACTCTTCAAAGATCATCCTGCAAAGGAGTGAATCTACCCACCACCAGGGGGCGCTTTGTGCATCACTCTCGCCTCCTTTTTAATTCTGTTCCCTGGTGCTCATTAGTGCAAAATGTCTCTGGCTCACTCAGTAATTCATTATTTTTCAATAACTCGATGTCACACCGATGTCACACTCAGCTGTATTGAATGGAGTGGCGTGAACATTTTACTCACTCTGTACTAGGTAGTAATGTTTTCCCTGGAAAATGGAAAAAATTGTCTTTAAATTTTATAAAGTTTCTATGAAACCGTAACTTCTGAGAATTTTTTTTATATTAAGTAGAGCTTCTCTATAATGAAATCATCTATAGTGGATGTAGTCCTCTGAGTAAGGAAGTAGCCTCTATAGTGAACAAATGTTCTTTAGTCTGCCCTAAAATGCCCAATAGTTTTAGAAATCTGATAGCAGACTAAAGAAAATTTGTTCACTATACAGGCTACGTCATTAATCACGAGATTATTTACACTACATAGGATTTCATGATAGAGTAGTTCTACAGTGGTTATATTAGTGTATTATATACCTCATTAAAATTAAAAATATAAATTGAATTTCCTTAACCATATTTAAGGCCTTTAGTCTTAGATACGGTTAATAATATCGAATTAAAAGGTCCTTGATTGCTTAATAGTTATAGAAATGTAATCCTTTTTTTTTGCACATTCGATAGATTAACACACCGATCCTAGGGTCAAGCTATCCCTATATTATTTATCAGCACGTTTCTGAATTAATTTGTACCTAGAGTCCTATAACAGATAGAGCTGAACTTGCAGTTTTTTTCTCTTTTCTCCTACATTAATTTGAGAAGTTTTGGCAGTTGGACATCAATTTATCATGGACTTTGAGACTAAAAATTAGATCTATAATGACTGGGAAAATCATTCGTTTGGAGTTGATACTAATCGAGCTATCGGTCGATTTCTGTCATTTCTATGCCCGCTTCTATTTCTGTAATTTAAGCCGAACTTTCGATATGAAATATTTATGAGAATCTTTTCATTCTAATATATATATATCGTTTATTGCTTTAGTCTTTAAATTACATTGACGGTTTTGTTATTCTTTTGGTATCGAATTTTATTTGATCAGAATTGTTGAATTTTATTGCAGTGTTGAATAAATAATTTTTTTGTTTGTATTCTTGAAAATAATACCTATGGTTGAAATAAAATAAGATCAATTTACATAGTATTAGATCAATTTACATAGTATTAGATCAATTTACATAGTATTAGATCAATTTACATAACATTTCATAAACTTATATAATATCAGAATATATTATAACACCATGATTTTTCACGTATGTAACTCTCTATATTCATGTCATGGTATCTTCAATAAAATTTGACAAAGTATACCAATTTCTTCATGTTAGATCCATATAGTTACTATACTGCAGTCTCTTCCAGATCTCATCTTTCTTTCTCTTCGCGCCACCCCGTCCACCTGTTTAAGTCATAAATAATGTGAAGCAAGTTTTGTTAGATTCTTCTCAGGACCTGTTGAAAGGAGCATCAGATCCAAGTTTTCGAATCTCATTTGTTCCTCCAGTTTATTGCACAATTGCTTTCAGAAGTTTAAACTTAGCATCGTTTACAGAGGTTTTGAAATGCTGTAGATGTTGATGGTAGGTAATGATAGATACATTTATGATAGTCTCATTTCTTTGTATTTGTTTATGTATGTGTTTTTCAACTTTTTGTTTGTCATTATGAATAATTTCCTGTGACATGTGAAATGTTATTTTTTGCCAGCTTTACTTTGTGGTGCATGGAATTAATTGAATTATTTTTAAAGTGTCCTTCAGATAATTTGATAAAGAAAAACAATCTTTAATGATACAAAATTCTTTCTTGAAATAATGCACTGGAACTCCATGTTCAGAAGAGACTTATTAGAGTTCGGTAGCTCTTAAGATCGAATGATCTTGAGGTATTTTTGTGCCGATAATAATGGTAATAGTGTGTTTTGCTTCTTCAAAAACACCACACAAAGCTCCTTCAAATTTGTCCAAATAACAAGGAGATTAAAGTGAAGCGGCTTGCTTCTTCTTCTCTCTTGTTGTTGTGAAATAAAATCAACTTTGGAGTAGATTGAAGCGTACCTCATTTACCAGACTTATTCCTCTCTGAACTAACCAACTGAACACAAAGTCCCTCTGCTCTTTTTTCATTGTATAACAATTAGACGAGAGGGAAGTTACGATGAGTTGTTCAATTGGCTTCGGCCACTCAAAGCCCTCACGATGAAGTCTCTCTTCCACCACTAGCTGTACCCATCGACAAACCTTCTAGATTTATTTATCCTTCACATCGATTCTTTCAGGAGAAGATATATGGTGAGGAATTAGAGAAATGGCGTGTCTGTTTGAAAATTGGAGAGGAGGCCAGAAGAAACAATTTCGATGACCATTGCACAAAAATTAGTTGGTTGGCTGAGCAGTGAGAGAGAGAGAGAAGGCGGGTGATTAGCCAAAGAGCTTCTGTGCTTGTTTGATCATTCCTGAGAGCTTCTCCTCAGTAATTATTGGGAGCTTTAGTTGCTCATAAACTGTGGATGTCAGTCTTTTGGGTTTTATTTCTCCTATAGTCATTAGACAAATTTGATCGGGAAACTTCTGTAAGGAGACAAGTAAGAGTGATTTTCTTCACCATTACATTAATTGCTGCCAGAGACATTAGGCTACTTTCACGAGAGTACCTAATCCTTTCATAAGTTGCCTATTGGAAAATCTGGCGATTGTTTACTGAGGATACTTTAGGAGCGCTCTCAACGAAAGTATTTCGTCGGGAACGTAGCGTGTTCCATCTCCCAATAGGATTTACTTCATGTGCTATTTCTTGAAGAGGCTTATTTCAAGTGATAAACAAATCGAACATTCGTTCATTCATACACCTTCGCCATTGAAAAGTTTTCGAGGGATTCGAACTCGAAGGGAGGACTTTGTGGCCCTCCAGGGGATTTGAAACTCTGACGCTGCATCCTCACTCTACTTTCGCTCAACTGAAGTTTTCAAGTTCGAAACTTATCAAAAACTTCAACAATGGAGGATAAAATAACTTTGAGTTGAGGATTGCACTGTGGTTGGTTGTTGTCTATTCACTGCTAGTTTGGCGAGTGCTTCAGACAGTTTGCAACTCTGGTTTGAGTTATACTCCATGAATGACCTCAATTGTGTATGATTCTAACCGTGAAAACTGAACACTCAGCGTTACTTTAATCTCCTTGGCATCGTACAGTGAACCACAAAAATGCACTGACAACAACTTGGCTAAATCCTTCACTGAATGAATGCTCTCTTTTTGTCACTTAAATTTGAAATTAAAAACATAATTTATTTTTCTGATTGGTTAAAGTTCCAGTGAGTTCTGATATATTTTGTAATACAATTTTAATTATATTAAATTTAGATGAAAATATAATGATAAACTGTGATTCAGTTTATTACCTTCGCAGAATGCGGGAAGGTTATATTATAGACGGCATTTATTTATTTATTTATCATCTTGTTATTCGTTTAACTGAAAAAGTGTTCAACCAAACTGCCTGAAATTTGGTGAAACGATTGGTCAATGTCCAGTGACCTGCTGGTAGAAATTTGGGAGCGACCAGGTCAAAGGTCAAGGTCATGGTCTTTCATAACTCAATAACTCAAAAAGTATTGAACCATATTGCATGAAACTTGGTGGGACGATTGGTCACTACCCAGTCACCAATTTATTAGATATTGGTTGCAAACGGATAAGCGGTGGCGAAGGTATGCGCTCTACTGAGTGCACGTAATCTAGTCTTATATTATATGTCGTGCCATCTGATTTTCAGCTAATAATGATGATGCAAAAATTGTAATTGGAAGAACATTGATTTATCCTGCATTGAAATATATTTCAGTTGATTTATTTAATAAATGCTCTACATAATTTAATTTTTTGTAAAGCAATGATCTATATGAACCATTATCAATTTTAGTACGAAATTATTTGAACATTTTATTTAGCATTTCTATGGCACTACATTACTAAAAAATTAGGCTATACCATCTTCAATATATGCCGTTAACGAAATGAATTTTGTTGATTCACTTATTTATATAATCTTCTTAGGTTTTTTTTATCTCTGACAAAAGCGATTCTCATTTTCTAAAGCAGTAAACCTTCTTTTTCATGGCTGCAATTTAGCGAAAACAGTAACCTAGATAGTTACGAGTATAGGTACTTATATTCATTACGAATTCAACCGTAAAATAACCGTATGTTCATATAGTATCTTGGTGTCTTTGTCCGTTATATATCTTGGAAAGAGGCACATAATGTGTATTAGTTGACTTTGTTAATAATTTAATTTCAACCGAAATCACTTGTACGTCTTTTTCTTTTGCCGTCAGCGATATGGCTTTTGGTTCTGAAGCAGATGCTGAAGTCATTAAAAAAAAGAATAAAAATATTTCATCCTATAGAGAAAATTTGAACTGTGAAACATAAATACTTAGCCTATTTTTGGCCTTGAAAAGTTATTCAATTATTATGAAGCGTAATCTGTGAATTCTGTTCTAATACACATGGTACTGTGTGCTCAAGATTGTGGTGTATTATATATGAAATTATTTAGCAATGTTAGTTTATGTGGTGCGGAATGATATAGCATATTTTGTCTTATCCTGCCTTCCTCCCGCTATAAGTTCAGCTTATAAATTATAGATTCCCAATACTTTGAAGCGATGGCAAGGATAGAAAAGCCATCTGCATGTAGGGTTACACTTGACTTCAGGGAACATATCTCTGTCCATGATGTACGTTCGTTACCACTTTCATTTAAAATTAGAGGGCGATACTGATTTCTTCAACTGTCATTCATCAAATCCCTGAAAAATTTCAATACATATTTTTAAAATTATTTCTCCCGTCAGTCGTTTCTCACAATTCGTACATCACATTCTTCCTCAAGTCAGGCGGATTATATCCTTCCTTCTGGCGTTATCGGGATATTCTCAGGGAATATAAGCAGTCAATATCACCCCTAGAGATGATGATGCAAATTTGAAGAGGTTTTCACCAGATATAGAAAGCTGTGTGCGAATGCCACCGAAAAAATGGAAATCCGCCATAATTTTCTATTTGGATGCAGCTCCAGGAATTAAAATGCTCGTCGAATTATTGATGAGTCCATTGCAAATTGATTATCGATTGTGTGTTAAGCCTGGAGGTGCCTGTGTACAGACTCTTGGTGAAATGATCATTAGATAATATCCAGGAAATTAATTATCAAGGGTATTTAGTAATTTATATTGAAGAATGATGCAATTTCATTGATTTTTGAAGAATAAATTCAAAACCAATCTTTCGTTCAGGTTCATTCCGACAGACATATGAATTATCGTACGAAATCTGTGTTCAATAAATCATGTTTGGTATTTGTGGTTTGAGCTTTGGCGTTCTGTTCGAATCTTCCTACCCTAATGGTCGAATTATTGCTTCAGATGTGTGGCCAGTGGAGAAATTCAAATCAGCAAGAGCTTTCGGTCGTTACAGGGGCTTCGGCCCCCAAAATCTCCTCCGGTTATGGCTCGATTTGTGATTTTGATTTCTGTATTCATGGGATTGTAAATATGATTGAGTTTCTTATATAGTTATGCATATCTCAGCTATAGAGGATCAACTTGTGCTTTAATGTATCGGGGAACATTCTTGCAGTCTTATAGTATATAATTTTACTTTTTATGTAACTTTAAAAGCTATTTCTACTATTTACTATTTCATGATTTGTAAAATAACTGTTTCTTTTATAGTAACAAATTAACAAATAACTGAAATAACTTTATAGTATTCATCTTCTATGATAAAGGACCGGATATCGGTACATGATGTGAAAAAAATATAAATTTTAAAGTTGTATGGTATTTTGTGATTGCGAGAAAAGATATTTTCTGTGAGGTATTGTTTAAGGTACTGGAATTTAATTTCTATAATTTTTGTATGCAATTTTATTTCTACAATATTTTGATAAAATTTAATTTCTATAATTTTTTGATAAAATTTTATTTCTATAATTTTTTGATAAAATTTTATTTCTATAATTTTTTGATCAATTATTTTTCTATATTTTTTTGATAATATTGTATTTCTATATTTTTTTTGATAATTTTATTTCCATAATTCTTTGATAAAATTTTATTTCCATAATTCTTTGATAAAATTTTATTTCCATAATTCTTTGATAAAATTGTATTTTTTATAATTTTTCGATAAAATTGTATTTCCGTGATATTTGCTGGTGAGTGTTGTGTTAAATTTCTTAAACATCTTTCCACAGGACTGATGTCAATCTTTCATAACAATATTCCATTCTGTAATAGGTACTGACAGACCTTTTTTCTAATCTCTATATTGAATTAGTTCATTGTATTTATAGTTAGCGCATTCTGTTACAATGGCTACAGTTTTTAAATTTTTAACATATGGAGAATATCTTTTTCTCTTCGAAATAGTCTGTCTATGTACTTATACATAATGTGTTGGCAGAAAAATGTCGCGCTTTAGCATTTAATATAAAATTTCATCGTATAATATAAAATTATCCGGATAACAGTAAAATCCGGTAATAAAAAAAACTGTGACTACAAAAATTTCGGGATCGCAAAAATTCAGAGGTAAAAAACCTCATAAGATTTTATATAAATAATACAGGAAATTTTATTCATAAATTCGGATAATTAATAAAAATTATAGTTCATAATTTTGAAAGGGTAACACACTAGGGAAATAATTATGATGAGTGAAATCCGATTAACAGAAAAATAATAAAGCTGGACTAAAAGAAAAATCAGACTATTTTTTTTAAAAATCATGATGATTTTAAAATAACTAAGAATTTATAGTCAATAACTTTTGATGGATAAATCACTAGTATAGAATACTAAGAGTATTTTTCTAAAAAGAGCTAACTCTTTATTACCTACTATTTCGTTAATAAATAAGTACAATTTGATGGCAGACACTGAATAACTGCTCTTTGAATAAAGCTAATACTTATTAAATAGCTAAATAACGATCGCTAACTGTAATCTCTCTATTCCAGTCAGCTTTTTTATATAATCTCTGCATAGTTGAAGCAGACGGACCTAACTAATCACTGCTCGGCACTGAGACACTTGTTGCATCGCATTTATGTACATCGAGTTAACTTGACACTCTCCCTAGCTCTTCCCTACCAAATTATCCGTCTTTTCTAATTTACTCATGCCATCACCTCGTAATGACTGTGACTTAATTCCTCTGTCAACCATTCTTCTGCTTTTGGGACTGTTGTGGCGAGATGATAAAGGCTGATGAATGTAATTACGTCTCCGGATTAAAACTGCCATTAATTGTTTGTCTCAGCAGGTAGCTAGCTACCGCCATTACTGATGATTGTTGCGTTCAAATGAGTCGGTAGATTATCAATTTATCAGAAGGAGTCCAGTGAGCTTTTACCCTATTTTATTAACTAATTTCCCCCTGGAATTTAAAATTAATGTATGACTGATAAAAATGAAGAACTCTATCAAAATATATTTTGAAAATATTTCCCCCAAGCTTTTCTTTTAAAAGTTTTTAGCCCACTCTATTTTACTGTATTGAATTTTCCAAAACTTCTTTCGAGATTCTTGGTACTACTTTCCTAAACACTGGAATATATCTGAATTTCGATCGTGAAAGGGGAGAGGGGGGATGTTTGTGTGTTGGGGAGATGCCATAGAGGGAGAGGGGGGGGGGGAAGCTGGCGGATAGGTCCGGTGATCCTGGGCAATAGTCTCCACAGTCTGCCGCCGTCACTCGTCCTGACACCAACTGGAAGCGAAGTCTGGTCAGAGCTCGCTGCCTGGGGGCTTCACTCGGACACTTTGGGTTTTCGAACACTCTTAACTGGCGGAGTTAGGGTTTCGTAAATTGGGCTTTTGAAGGTGGAATATTTGGCATTTATCTTGAGAAGAGAAAACGAAATTTAGTGCATGAAAATATAAATTAGGGAAGTTAAAAAATATTATTAGGTTGAACTGGCTGGTTTCAGTGCTACAAAATTACGTACTTTGTAATTTATTCAGTGTATAATTATTATTGGTCTGAATGCACGAGCTGTAATCAAAAGATATACTCTAATCAAAATAAATGAGACGTAAAAATCCTAAAACCGAATGAACAGTGAACATAGATTTTGTGTTAATGGAGAAAAGATGTCAGCATTAATAAACTGTAATTCCTTCACCGACATTTGAATTAATTATTGAAAACACAGAAAACGAATTTCGATATCGATTAGGAAAAGGTTGAGAACACAGACAATTCTCCCCCAGTACGGAAAGTACGGAGACGGTACCCAAATGCTCATCTGCAACTGCAATGGTACTTCAAACTCGGTGCAAGTGACTTTTTAAGTGAAGAATCGTTTGACTAAGCATGTGAGTGAGGCTAAAGTGCGGATGAGAATAAGTAGAATCGAGATCTCTGACACGTGCTCTTGGTCTTGAGTTCATCTTACATTCGTTTAGGTACATCTCTTGCTCAGACTTCTGATGCCACAGTAGTACCACGTGACTAGAAGCAGTGATTTCATTGGTGCTCTAAAAAAGAAGCGTGGACTGTGAATGGTTGTAAGAAAGTGAAACATTTATGAAACTCTATAGCTTCAGTAAATTGAAAGTATCTATTTATATTCTTTATCACCCTATAGTATTGATTAGTATTCTAAGTACTTGTCTGTTATTGCGTGTATAACCTTTATTCTTAATTATCTAATTGGCATCCTTTTTCTCCTCCCCTTTCCCAAAGAATAACTTAAGAAATTTGACCTCCAGTTGAAACACATTAATAGTATACGTATATTTGATTACCATCAGGTTTGTTATATTATAGGAAATCTATAAGCACGATTATTAAACTGCACTTAACTTTACTACTAAATGTATTTTGAATGATATCACCGGCGCTTCCGAACTTGAATTTATGCTAAGCTTACAGAACATTGTCGACGACAGCCGACGTCATTTTGAAATCCTTCGCGGATGTTTTTTTGATGAAACACCTACTAAATCTGTGACTCTGCTGCTTTGTCTCATCGCTTCCACCATTCCTCCACCAACTTTTCTCCTCCACTGCTCCTCCTGGAGCCAATCTCTTCCTCTCAGCCCTCTCCACTCGTCGCATTGGCTGCTCCAACAGTGCAATCGTCGTCCTGTGCCACCACGGCTGGCTCTGCTAGGACCGCTCCCCACTCGCGCAGTACGGCGGTGAATCCTCCACCCACCTCCACTTCCTCCACCACAAAAGACGAGTCCGGCAAAGTTGTAGGTTGGTTCAAGAATCTATTTGTCACCAGCAAGAAACCTACTGCTCCTGTCGCCACCACAACTAGCTCCTCCAGTACAGCAAAACCACCAGCTAGACCCCCAACCCACCGCCTTGTCGAAGCCCCTGTACCAGGTAGTCATGTCATTCGAAAACACCCAACTGACTTAAGGGTGAGTATTGTATGCAGCTACATTAAATTACTATTACGTTACATTCTTCATTATCTTTTATATAATAAATCTGCTAATTTCTTCAATTACTAACTTTCAATTTCTCATTTCATCTTCTGTATTGTTACACATTATCTCTGTTTGCAAATAGAAATCAAACCTAATACTCCGCCATATCGAGAGAATATTTCGACAGATTGTCTATATTCACCAGCCATTGATTGGGTTTTCGAATCCTCTGTCAATTTGCAGATATATAATATTGTTGTAGTTATGCTGCCAGAACTCCTAACTTTGTTAACCCTCAGTAGTCAGAGACTGACTGCATTAGGGAAATCTCTGCGGAAACATCCTCTCTGTTTATATTATCATCTGATTATATGATTGAACAATCCTTTTAGATATTTATCAACTGAAACGAGAAAACTACTAATTACCTATTCGATTTTAGACTCTGAGTAAAACCTCTTTCTTAACTAAATAAGGTTTATTTTGTCGTCAAAGAATATTTCATATAAAACTTTTTTGAAATTATGCGGTCATTTCTGGGTGAAAACTGTAAATGTTGCAATTGCTTTATAGATCTCTCTGACCAACCTTCAGTGCATACCTAAAGCCAATGCATTAAGATCAGAGTTCATAAACTTTAAAAGCAAAGTTTCGAAATGCCTTTTGAGTTCCCAATAAAGTGCTAGAAGCAATACTCCAAGCAATTCCTAAGTTATTCCTCTCTCCACCGGACGGGTTGGTTTATTCACATATTTTATTGTGATTGGACATTTTCGCCCTTCAACGTACTGAAAAATAAGTGAAATGTTGAAAATATTTCAGTCAAAATGTTTGACTGATTTTAATGGAAAAATATGACTTTAAAACAAACAAAAAACTGAATCGGATAGAAAATAATGTTTTGAAAACAACATTTATTACTTAGTGTTCTTCTATAACTTTAAATACATTGAAAACTATTTCTTTTATAATATTTGCATAATTCAACTGATTATAACCTTTTTTCTCTTGTCTTTAGCAAAATATATTTTGAAGAACAATATCTTAGAAGTTTTAATTTTATATGCAAAATGGTTCGCATTTCTAATTTAAATAATCATACCTATTATTTTTCTAATGAATGTTTTTGTTTAACATTTAATTTTCTTTTGATAATAGGTTCAAGAGTGATTTTATATTAATTTGAAATTAATTCTGACTTTCAAGTCAGAAGGTTGTACACCTTGTACGGAATTATGTCATCTACAGTAGAACTCCTCTATAGTGAATCTGGAGTCATGAATGTGAGAACTATCCCCTACAGTGAACAGATTTTCTTTAGTCTGCCATAAATAGGCCCGTAAATTTCTAAAACTGATGGTCATTCATGATAGACTAGAGAAACTTTGTTCACTATACAGGGTGGTTAGCTCTGTTACTCAGGACTTTACTTTCACTATAGAGGAGTTCATTATAGAGTTGTACTGCGTATCCTTCAATTTTTAAAAAACTAATTACTTCTTTATATCTCCTCTGTGACATATAACAAGTACATTAAAACTCTTAGTTTTCTTCCTATTCAGAAGGCAAACTCACATCACTAGTCAATTATTCAGTGCTGAAACTTTTCATAACTTCTTTGGGAATACATTATACAATTATTATGTCGTGTGACATACGAGTCCAAATTTTATTTAGCTCTAGCTATTATTCATTGGATTTTATGTTTTCGGGAATTATTTCATTGAATAATCGAAAAATCCTGAATAATATTTGTTGCGAAATTGAAAGTTTATTTTATTCTCATTTTGTAACAAACCAATAAAAAAATTTCATAACTTACTCTGAGTCGGTAAAGAATTAATTTAATTTACTACCTATAATTATTTCAACAATTCGTTAAAGAATTATAACTGACTAATTAATTCTTTCAAATGTTCTTTTCAAGTCATTTAATGCAAGCAATCGAAACTCTGATATAAATTATAAGGTTATAAAATAATTGCTTTAAAGTTTATAGTCTCTTTTTTTTATATAGAATGAAAAGGAAAACACTAAAGTATATCATAACGGTTGTTCCATTCAAGTCTAAACCTTTAGTCTCTAATTCTGTATAAACAGAAGCTAAGAAACTTTCATAAGAAAGAAAAATGAAAAATAGCGCGACATGAAAAAAAAAAGTTCGACTCAAAGCGGGCCTGCATGGATAAAATGTTGAATGGAGAGAAAGGTTGAATGAGCCACAAAGATTGTGTGTACATAAAGCGTTTTCTCCTCCGGCAGTTGGCTGTCCCATTTAACCAATTCACGGTTAATGGAATGAACGGATAGGACTTCTGATGACCCGATTCAAGGAATAGCCCACGGAACAGGCGCAGGGGTTAAAGTCTTCTTTATTTCTCTTTGTATCGTCAATGACTGGCTGGCATTTTGTTTATTCCATATTCGTTGTGAGGGACTGACTTCGGGTCTGTTCTTGCGTGGCCATTTTGATATGAAAAGCAGTATAGTTTCTCATGGTTTTCATGGCTTCTTTGTACGTTCATAGGTATATGGTTCTTTTTAGTTAATTTTTCTCTACACCTTCTTGACGGCATATAGAATAATCCTAACGACTATCCGTAAGATGGTCTTTTCAGGGTCTCCTCCACTCTTAATCACTTCTCATTCTTGTACATCTTCTTCTTCTCGAGTCTCATGAACTCTACGAAATGGAGACGCCAAAAGCCTAATAATTTTCAGCTCAATTTGTGCCGAAGAATCACATTTATCAAATTTCCCATTACGATTGAATCCCGCGGCCAGTTTTTGCCTCCTTCCTCCTCGTGTCTAAAAAGCGAGTCAATAAAGTGGTTGAATCTTGGGATCTTTTTTCGAATGTATATTGACGGAGTGGAGGGCCCCTTCTAGCTCAGCTCGAGTGGCCGCTCCGTAGTAAGTTTTAATTGATTCACTTTATATCTTTGAGCAAAAATGGAGGCTCACAATTTTCATGCGGAATCTGTGGATCACAGGTAGCACTTTTCTCTCAATAATCAGTAAATTAAACTACTTTTTATAATGTTATGATCTTTAAGAAATAAGCTTTGTTGAATTTCATGTTTGAATATTTCATTCCTCTCACTTTACTTTAAATGACTTTAATTATCTGAAAAATTAAATTAAATATTCTTCGTTACATTCACTTCGTATTTGCCTGTTTGTATTTTCTTTTATTTTTATATCCTCTTTTCAATTTCTTCACCCTTTTTTCTCTGTCACTTCACCCTCTTTTGCACTTGTTAGCCTCGTCCTTTTTGAAATTACGTTTATATCCTTCTGATCATATTTGCAATATCGTTTATTTATATTTTTACTCTCTTCTCACTTTACTTTCTTCTTTCACACTATACTTTCTTCACTCACTCCCTTCTCTCACTCCCTTCTCTCACTCCCTTCTCTCACTCCCTTCACTCACTCCCTTCACTCACTCCCTTCACTCACTCCTCACACTCTAATCCCTCTGTTAAGCATATCTACAGATAGCAATCATCAGTTTATTCTTAACGAGTTTGCCTCTACGATTTAAAGCACCCATAAAAACTTGAGCCATAATTTTCTCGTGATTGCGTCCATCTTTCCATATGCCGGTGTAGATGTGAATAAACCGCCTCACCCATAAATTCATAGAACGCTCTGCATCTAACAGTAGATTTTAATGGAGCTCGATGTAAATTAATCCGATGTTTTGGTCTTTAATTCTAAAAGAGAGGATATTTCAACTCCTATTATATCGCATTTAATTTATAACTTTACGTTGATTTACAAGTGTTATTAAATATACATTGAAATTTCTTGCATGTTTATATTTTGTAGATCATATAGGTGACTGATATATTTTTTCCATTTAATAAATCTTTCATTTTTTGAAGAGACTTACAGCACTAATAAAATGTTTAGTTTTCTTGAAAAATATGAATTCAGTTTTTAATATATATTTATTTACCTGTTAAATATATTCTATAATAAAACCAGGTTTTCACCCTGTATCATTAAAATATATTACTTTATACTAAAAAGTATGACTTGATTATGGATGTAAAACGCGATGCCCTACTTTAACTATCTATATTCTAAACTAATAATTTCCCTCGTCTATTTATTTATTTGGTGTCCGCTTTTACACGATGGGTTTTAAACATGAAGAATGTAACTATGATACGCACGGGAATATATTGACTTGATATTTAAATTCTTCTGTTTTTATTCAATTTTTAAATGCTTTATCTGTGAAAAAAGTATCAGCTTATGCAGAAAAATGAATTTTATTTGAATTCACTAAAAAAACCTAGGAATGGTTAATAAATTACTAATAAACAGTTATTTTTAACGGGCAAATACACTAGTATTAGATAATTACTGTGTGATGAATACTTCACTATTTGGAGCAGCTTCTCCTGCTCATTTTCTCCTAAAAGATATCCGCTTACCACCAAACAAATCATTCGGTAACTTTCTCGAGAATGATTTCATTGATCAAAAGAAGTGCCTTCTGATCTCGAGATAAAATGTAAATAAGTTGAATTCATATTCCGAATGGGGTCTCCCAGAACCTTCCCAATTTGACTCCAAAACACATCTTTATATTCCTGAGAGCAAATATCCCCCAGTGGAACACATCCGTATTTTTCTCCTTTGAAGAGCATCCGACTGATGCGTGGCAGATAGAGTCCTGTGTGACGTATCGGCAATATCCTCCTCATATTCCTCCACCGCGCCACCGCCGCCCGCCGCCGACGAATCTTTTTTCCATATCCGTGATTCTTTGGAGGTTCTCTCACAATTGGAATTCTCTTCTCTGATGTTTTTTGAACTAAAGATCCTGTGATGAATGAGAGATGTTTTTGTTTAGTGTGTTTAAGAGTTCATAAGTTAGGATATAGTCTTCATGCTTCGACGGCTAAGACCACCGCCGCTCAAATATGAGAAATAGAAGACCAGCATGTACTACTGAAAAGATGATCTATGACAGTGCTTAAAAGCTCCACACAATTAAAGGTTTGAACTTACAATTATTGACTATTAAACCAAATGAAAATTTGTATATAAAAGATAAGTTACTAACATTTTTTGGCCATATCGTTCAAATTGGAGCTGAGAGATCATCACCACAGGGAGTATGCCTATCAAATGCTTCCCTAGAGATAGCTGCACTTTCCCTAATGTTGCGAAGGTTGCAGCAACCTCCGTCGGTGTCTCGTAAGATTCCAAAGCCATTATATCCATTATTGTTCCAAAGTTAGCGGCCTGATGCTGGCAATTAAAGTCCGCAGATTTTATGGATGGCGACTGTTACCTTGCCTTCGGACTGAGTTTTACAGCTGCTCTTCGTGCCCAAATCATAGCAATAGATTCTCTTTATAGCTTTGGGCGGATTTTTTCTGCCCGGAAATGGAATGATATCTTGCTTTTAATTACTGTTATTGTTTCACAAGTTCTGAATTACTGGCGAAAAAATATGCATCTTCATGATAGCCGCTAAAAATACTGTTGTTTAAAGGCCTTACTTAATAATTAATTATCACACTCTCACTCTCATCGTCCACCTAATTTCCATGAAGAAAACGGGGTGACTAGGCGAGAAATTTTCCTAGAACACGGATATTGGAAAGAGATTTTATCCCACCATTTTCATCTGGAAATAGGGTTAGAAGGTGATTAAAGCTTGACTTCAGTGCATCTTATGGCTCTGTGAAACAGTTACGTAGGGTATTTATTTAAAATAATGGAACCATTCTTATTTTGATTAGGTTTCAGCAATCATTAACTTGCTAATGTAAATATTTACGCTAACATACATCCAATGTAGAATCACTAACAGGACCAATTTGAAGAACGGCATCCATTTTCCTTCGATATTTTCTTTCAAATTATCGCCGAGTTTCCTCAGGCATTTTTCGAGGCCTTATTTTGACATTTATTATTTTGGAATAAAGTCTCCAATTATTTTTGTATCTGACACTCTATAGCAACAAATATGGATTGCCCCCTTGTCGATAAAAGGGGGGAGAAGTACTATATATATTGGGGGATTCACCCCCGATATTGTAGAGTTATGATATATCTGTAAGCAATTTATATACAAAACTGTTCTCAAATATCTGATTTTTCCTGCTAGTTGATTCAACTTGTAAGCAGTGGAGTATAGACTGAGAAAAAATAGCTGTGAGCTTTAGATTTATTTACTTTAATATGGTAGAGTTTGCATATTGATTCTGAACTAGAAAAGATTATTAAGGTCGCTTCATTGTTGTAAAGAACGTCCAACTGTTTTATTTATCTATTATGTCGTACGTTCAGGTGCATTGTAAGTATCACTATCGATTGTTATAAAGAATTCACAGTTGGTACTCTCTTTGTTTCATTTTCTGACTTTCTGTTTCACGAGGAAAACTATAGAGTTATTCTTAGAGGAAGAGTAGGAGTTACTCTTAGAGGAAGAGTAGGAGTTACTCTTAGAGGAAGAGTAGGAGTTACTCTTAGAGGAAGAATAGGAGTTACTCTTAGAGGAAGAGTAGGAGTTACTCTTAGAGGAAGAGTAGGAGTTACTCTTAGAGGAAGAGTAGGAGTTACTCTAAGAGGAAGAGTAGGAGTTACTCTAAGAGGAAGAGTAGGAGTTACTCTTAGAGGAAGAGTAGGAGTTACTCTAAGAGGAAGAGTAGGAGATTTCAGGAGTTATCGGATTCTTTTCTATGGCAATTTTAAAACCAGTCAAAAGTCCCTGGAAAGTTCACTCCTTTTCTCGGTATATAGTCTTACTTTTGAGTCTATATTTTATCTCTGCGTATTGCAAGAAAAGTAAAACACTTTGATAAAAAAAACATAACGTGTTAATTAATTGCTATTTGTGTAGTAATTCAGTGTAAAGAAAAATAATTTAAAGTGCAGTAATTTATGATTTTTTTATACTATATCCTTCATCGATGTACATCTCTGATTTCAATGTAACAAAAAAATGTTTTTTAGTGGAATAAATTATTGTATGAATAGTTCTCAAAACAGTGTTTTTTCATTACAATGCGTGTCATTTTTGATTAACTGTTTAAAGTAGAACAAAATATTAATTTAATTTTAATGGTTTAGATTCATAATAGTATAATTTAACAATGCATTCTTTTATTCATTTCGCGATCAATGCAATACGCTTTCGTTTATGCCACCTATTGTTTACATTCAACAAATTTATTTCTATTCATTGATGTGCGATTGGCAGGCAGGAGCCATTTGTTCGCTTCAATTCTTTTTCAAAGTTACAATTATTTTAGAATTTTTCACTCGTTACATATTTTTCACATGGTGCAACATTGTAAATAAGCAGAGGTGGTACCAATTCCAGTCACATAGGCTACAAATATGTTAATGTCAGCTCAGTACAAACATACAAAACACGAGGAAACGTTAGGGGATTGAGTGAAATTCGAGCCAGCGTCTGTTTGGGGCTGTGTACCTCAGACCGAGCGAGAGGACAGATACGGTTACTGCAGAATATTGAATTGGGGAGCAGGCAGTCCAGCACACTGAAACACTCTTCAATGGTTACCAATTGGTGACCCTGTGAACTAATTACCTTACATATTTATCTCCTATGCTGGAAGTAAAGTTAATTTTGGTCGCATAAAGAAAATGTTAACTTAAGTCTGTATTTTCGATTTCTTAATAATAATAAATAATACTAAGTTTATTAATGAAAGCTTACCAAGAAATTAGCTACATAAAGATACAACAAAAAAAATTAGGTATAGCTAAATATTAAGCCATACAGTTAAACTGAATTTCGGCTAAAATGGCAGCAAATTTTATCTGCTAATTAAACATATTAGTATTTCCATCAACTGGCTTTACTATCATTTCAGTTTCATTTTAATCCTACACTCCAATTCAGGGTCAGGCTACAAGACAGTTGGGCAATGGAGTTGATAAGAAATGCGAATAGACTGCAAACACGATCCCTGAAGTACAGAACTCCCTTGGAGGGGGACATTATCACCAACATTATTGTCTGAACATTATCTTGCTAATGAGCCGTGGCCAAATGTGAGATTTTCCTCTCCCTAAATCCCAATCAGTCGGTCATCAGTGTATCTTAAGGTAACATATTGTCTAGTCCTGCAAACAGATTTGGCCTCTGCTGCCGAATCTTCTATCACTTAATGTACGATATAAAAACAGGGTATTTATAGCCTTATTGCCTCGGTAGGGGGCGCTGAGCACACAATGTCGAGTCGTGATTGTTTGCTCACCCCAATATTGTGGTACGGACACTCATTGTGGAGTATGATTGTCCTGTCATAGTTGTAAATAGAGTAGAACTAAAGTAAATTGGTAGTGACGAGGAAGCTAATAACTAACTTTGCATCAATATTATGCACTTCTCTTCCTTTCTATATATCATTATTTCTCTGTGCATCACTCTTTCTCTCTGTGCATCACTCTTTCTCTATGTGCATCACTCTTTCTCTATGTGCATCACTCTTTCTCTGTGTGCATCACTCTTTCTTTCTGTGCATCACTCTTTCTCTGTGTGCATCACTCTTTCTCTATGTGCATCACTCTTTCTC
Source organism: Caprella mutica (assembly GCA_947561585.1). Lineage (NCBI taxonomy): Eukaryota > Metazoa > Arthropoda > Malacostraca > Amphipoda > Caprellidae > Caprella > Caprella mutica. The sequence goes on along the minus strand of CANNZV010000844.1, from coordinate 144,938 downwards.
TGTGTGCATCACTCTTTCTCTGTGTGCATCACTCTTTCTCTGTGTGCATCACTCTTTCTCTATGTGCATCACTCTTTCTCTGTGTGCATCACTCTTTCTCTGTGTGCATCACTCTTTCTTTCTGTGCATCACTCTTTCTCTCTGTGCATCACTCTTTCTCTCTGTGCATCACTCTTTCTCTCTGTGCATCACTCTTTCTCTCTGTGCATCACTCTTTCTCTCTGTGCATCACTCTTTCTCTCTGTGCATCACTCTTTCTCTATGTGCATCACTCTTTCTCTATGTGCATCACTCTTTCTCTATGTGCATCACTCTTTCTCTCTGTACATCACTCTTTCTCTCTGTACATCACTCTTTCTCTATGTGCACCACTCTTTCTCAAATATCTTCTTTTATATAATTTAAATATTTCAAATTTGCATAGTTTGGTTGTTTATCTAATAATTGAATTTGTGTAGAGGCTTCATTTTATCGTACGATAATTTGTTCCGAGAGCGTAAACCTCTATAGATATGAATGAATTTTTCAAGTTTCAAATATAGGTAACGTGAAAACATTCAGTCATTTTACTTTAAAATACCGAATCCAACTCAAGTGTGGTCATTTCGGGCTATTTTCGAAAATTCAATAAAGATTTTATACTCATTGATAGAAGTAAGATATATTAATTTCCATATCTCAGAATGAAGTAGAACTAATTTACCATCAAAAGTAATCACCAATTTTCTGTGTGAACCCCAAACATAGAAAATAGGCATCTAAACTGCCATTGCATCTTCTGAAATCAACACCGATCTAATCAGCCCTAAATGATCGTCTCGTATCTCTTTTAGATTCGGCATCTTAGTTTCATATAGACGTGAGGGCCGTACACACGCAAGTTTTTTTTTTAGTCTTTCCAACAGACTTTTTGCTTAGCTCCTCCTACTTTTTCCATGAGAATATAAGAAAAACGATATAAATCGTAAAATTATTAGTTGCTAAATAATAATTATACGATTTTTATCGTTTTTTCTTATATTCTTGTGGAGAAAATAGGAGGAGCTTAGCAAAAAGTGTATGGCTGAAAGACTTTAAAAAACCCTGCGTGTGTACGGCCCCTATAAATGTTTGTTGTAGCACGAATTAATAGTCTATGATTTTATCAACAGAATAATTCTTTGTGAAATATCTCCGTCTTTATTTTTTACAGCAAAGACTGTCTAGTATTGAAGCAATAGAATTTGAAGCAATTTAATTTTTGAGCATGGTCTTCCTCCATCAGTTGTGTCTGTGTATGTAGTTTTATTCGATTCATTTATGAGTTTTCGCTGCCGGGCAAAGCTCCACGCTTTCCGCCACATCCTAATTCTATCGGGTATCAACTGAACGATTTCTAAGGGCCGTACTTATGCAATCAATGAGATGAAGAACCGGAGAGGAGCCAAGTTTTTCTCGCGATAACAGATCTTTGGATGCTTAACTCTCACTGCCCAAGAGATATTGAGGCGCCGTGCTCCAAAAATTTGGCATCGAGAGGCGAATTTCCGGTTGTCCGAAATCCATTGAATGGTGGGGGATGGTTCGGATGGTCAATGAGAGAATATCTGCGTACTTTTGGAGCGATTTCTGCAGTCTACATCAACAGTGAATATCGAGTCACGTTTCATCTCCTTCGCCTACTCCGTTCGAGCATAAAAAGTTCTTCTTGTGCCAAAGATTCCAGTCTGTTGAAGATAGGCAGCCTGATATTGAAGTCTTATTTATTGCCGTAACTTGTTTATCAACCGGAGGAACCAATTTAGCGTGATAATCAAATTTATGGAGTAGTTTTATTGGCGCGGTCGGCATAAACAAAAGGGCTTCATCGACTGAGGGACTTATTGTAATTATTATTCGTTCAGACAATTCGAATGGAGATCTTTGGTTAAGGGTAATTCGAGGAAACTAATTAACGAAAGAATATGATAGATGTGAGGCGTACAGTGTCTGTATTACTATTCTGTTCATTCATCGCATTCGTAACTTATCTCTGATAATATCAACGTTAAGGGGACATTGTTTTCTTAGAAGTCTATTGCTGTATCATAATGTATACTGCAACGATAAATTACTTCATCACTGGATATTTTCCACAAAGAAGGATGAGATTTTGACAATAAGATTCAACGCTAATACTTCGAATGGAATTTTCCAAATATTTCGACCTTAAAATTATAATCGTATGAAACTTCGTGATGAGAGTAGTTTTATTTTGATACCTCGCCTACAATACACATGAGCAGGTTAGACTCCTCTCTGTGTCTATCTGATGAATACCAAGATTAGATTATGTTGTCGTGGTGTCAGAGTATCTGGTGACCTGTTAATGGTGTCCTAATCAACAGATATTAGGCTTCGGCTCGAGTTCTATGAACACACCCAGAGCTTTGTTATTGAGTAGGACAGCTAATGCAGTATAGTGAATGAGACTCCACTCTCAACATAATTATACTCAACCGATTTCCATTCGTTCGAAAGAATATTAGAAGCTAATTAGTAAATTTTGAAGGTTCTTCTTCGTGAATTGTGTTTGTGGCTTTTGAAAATTCATTACTGAAGGGTCGATACTGGATAATCGATAAGCAAGGCGCTATATTTTAAAATATCTATATTAGTTAACCTATCAAAACAAATTCCTTGTGTAGGTAAAAGTGTCATGTACTCATTTTAAATATAGGTATGTAAAATGAATGAGTGACGATATTTTTCTCTTAAATTCGTCGCGGCCGATAATGAAGTAATTACCGCAACTCTCTTCCAAATATAATAGGATAACTTTTGATGAAAAATAGCTGAATAGAATAATTTTCTCTACCAGAAGCCGACTATGAACGATGATAAATTTGCAATGGGTAGTAAAGTCATTACTCAGTTTCTTCAATAGGTCTTTTCAAGTCCAAATCTCTTTCATCTTTGCCAATTTCTGTTATTCCCATTTTTGGCATTTGTATGCAATTTAGATGTCTCGTGCATCAGCGACAGCTCATTTGCATATCTGATGTGAATATTTGTATGGCGCCGATAACTAACTTCGCAGATGTCGTAAAAGTGTCGGTCAGGCCTCATCAAGCAGCATTATAATTAGAAAGAGATCTGTTGGGAGATTTCAACAGCTCAGCACTTTCTCAAAGTTATGCTTCGACTACACTCTTTTTTCAGAGACTTGTTATGTTGTGAAGCTGGCTGGCAACGACGAATATTTTCCCGAACTTACGGGAAGTCATCATTAGGTTCCTTTTTTTTCTGCCTACGTTGAAATATCCTGATTCAGCTTATCGTCCCAAATCAATGAGTCCTAAAGTTAATTCGGCCAGAGCTTCTTGAAGCCCATACATGCACCGCCGCCCGCCTTCTTTCACGGCCTCTGCTAAATTGTCACATTGTGGGCCTTTTCTCCAAAGTTGAAAATATGAAACGTAACGATTGGAAGTTGCTGACGATGCACAAAAGCCCGAATGAATCCTGCTAAGGCCATTGGATTAAACTTCTCAATCGTCCACTTGATGAGCTCATAAACAGAATGTTTCTATGTGACACCAACACTGAATCATTAGCTAAGTAACACAATTTTATGCAATCATATCGCAAATATAATGCAAATCTTATATAACTTCTTATCCTGGCGATTATTGTTGTTTTATTCTAAAGTTACGTTTTGCATGCAGCCATTTTTGCGATGATCGCCCAGCGATAGGAATACTTTGAACTAGTGCTGATCAATAATCGCTCTTCCTATAAGGTTACTCTTGTATTTTGAATTAGAACATTTTTTCATCTATCTCAGCTTTATTTTGATCAACCGTTAAGGAATTTCGTATATTTGATAATAATAAATCTATATTTAGTTATAAATTAATTATTGCGTATTTAACAAAGTTGTATAATAAAATCAGTCATCACATCCCAACTAAGTAAAATTCCTAGGACCTAGGAATAGGGTTCTACGCAGATAAAAAACGTTGAAATTGTCTATAGCCTATGCTAACTATAAAATACACTTTTCAATGCAGAAAAATCAAAAGGGTTTAAATAATGTCAAAATAGAATTAATCCTTCATATACAAATTTAAAAAAAATGAATTGAACGAAAGATAGAAATATCATAAGTTATATACCTTATTTAATCAAAAGTATTCTCTATGGTACACAATTCAGTTCCAGATCCTTTAAAACAATGCGAGAAAATCATCTAAATAATCTGAAGTAGACACGAAAATGAATTATAAAGTAGGAGTCTTTCAGTCCGTTAGGATTCCTACGTGTCAAACCTCCACGAATTCCAACCGATATGAAGAACATGGAATTTTTATTGCACCAACATGATGTACAGGAATGAGAGGAGACACTGAACGGAGGTGTAACTGAAAAGGTGTACATATTAGGCAATGGTTATTTAATGTACAGATGTTCTTGTTGGTATATTAACAAGATACCAAAGAGTAGACAAATATCCTATAGGAAAAATAACAGATAAGGGTAAGTTATCAATTCCCGTACACCACATTTACTAGTAAATTCTAGAACAAAATTAAAAAAAACGCTAATTAGGGAGAATATATTTATGGTGGATAATTAAATTTTATTGACATTTATGATTTATTGAAAATCATTTCCATAGAAACTAATTAAATTTATGATATTAATTCTATTTAATTCGTATTAGGTTCATTTTTATTGTAATAGCTAATAAGGAACTGAAGCCATTCACCTTCCTGACAACTTCTTTAAAGTTTACTGTATTTATTTTTCTTTCTATGTTAGATATGACCTTATGTTTCGAAGCATACGGTAAACTTCCTTTTAAATTTATTAATTCGTATATGGCTAATAAAATTCACAAAGATTTTCGTTTCAAGTGCCACCACCTCCATGTTTCAATGTCCAGTCCCATGTTTTGTGACTCTATCTCCTTGTATCGGCAGCTTTTTGGATTTTTCGTCAGGATTAGAATAGAAGTTTATCTGTTGTCCTCAGTACGCGTTCGAATTTATTCTATTTATCTGAAATAATCATTGTGAAAACTGACATATAGAGCAGCTTGAGAATATCTATAGCATATGATAAATGAATTTATTTATATAAAAAAATATTGGTAGTTGTTTATAGTGAAAAGTTATTAAAATATTTGTAGCAATCTCCGTAGACTTTTTCCAAACTCTGGGTAAATTTAATAGGTTAACGGATTAATTGTGCTTTGTCTTGTTATTTTCTGTTATCTGGTTACGTTACTTAATTTCCTGAAACGTTTTTAGTCTCTTTTATTGAAGTATAGCCACTTAGTATTTTTTATTTATTTATCACATTAACAGTATTAGTAAAAGTATTATTTACGCTTTGGTATTCAAAGAAACTTGCTGTAGGGTAATAATTCTTCAAGTGGGTAACTTGTGAAGAAACAAACCAAAGTTTAATAAACTCTTTAATTTTTTTAAAATAATTTACCAGATTAAAATGATTTAACTTCGATAAATCAAATTCTTGTTTCTTATCTGATTGCTCATTTGGGCAAATTATTAATTATATCTGAATGAAATTCATTAATAAGCGCAGCATCTCAGCCGTACAATTGATTATTTGTTAAAGGCCTGCATGCAACTTTTCTAAGTTGATAGCATGGGAGGATACGAATTGTAAAAGTGCTATTTATTCTCTAATATTTATACATTAATTTACTCCATTGCTTGATTTCACGCCACAACTTGGTTCGTAAATTTCCATTTTATCATCTGATTTATAGAGCTTTCCTTGTTGTTTTTTGTTATTTTGTGCGCGTACGTAAAACAGCTGAGGAGGAATTAGAGCTCATTCCTCCTGGCAAATAACACTCGCTGGAGCCTCAAAAACAGCCAATCCATCACTTTTCGGAAAAAGGAAGTAACCGATGTTCTGGCTGTTGAAAGGGGGAAAGGGAAAGGGAAGGGTTAACTAAAGGCCTCTTCATGTTATGCTCTTCCAGTCGCTTAACTCTCTCCAATGTCTTAATTCTTTTATTAATAAGTAAAATAAAAGAAACAACAGTTTATTAAAATATGAGCTTATGAATAATTTTACTCGAGGTGAAAATAATTCATTTAAAAAAATCGATAAAAAATTTTATCGAAAAAATTAAACTCCAATTTTTGAATTTCACTCTTTTTATTTGAGACTCCTATAATTATTAATATTTATCTGTTCCAATTTTATTAACCTGTGTGAATTTTTTGGTATTAGAAGCTATAAAAGAAGACGTAGCTTTCTTATAAAACTTTTCACTCGAAAAAGATACTATTACTAATGACTAGGGTTGTGACAATATGCGTTTAAAATCATAGATCTTAGGAATAGGATAGATGAAACGAAATTTAATGGTATCGAATACTATATACCACTGATTTAGAACGAACGATTCAATACTGTTTACATCTTTCCGTCTATCATAGTTTCAAGATCTACGATTTTAAACGCATATTGTCACGACCCTAATAATGACTCTACAAATGAGTGTTCCACATGCGCACTCACACAGTACATTCCAGACTCGTTCTTCACATAAGACTGCACTGAGAAAAACATTGCGAGTCAGCCTGACTCATCGCTGGACTCAAGGCTGGCAAACACCAATATTGAAGTCTTTTTTCTTGATTGACTCTACCTGAGTCAATCTGACTATGAATTAGGAGTCAATATGACTCTTGTTTTTGAGTAAAATACTAGAATGAGTCAAATTGACTTACATTTTTTAGCCGGTTTTGAAACAAACTGAAAACTCTAATTTCGAGTCAATCTGACTCGTATTCTTTTCAGTGTGGTAGGTGTGCAAATTGACAGAGGGGTGAAGTGAATTTTCACAGTACATCTCCAGTAGTTATTAGACCGGGGCTGAGCACTTGGCTTGCCTGTCAATCGATCTTCATTTGCATTTAATCTCTTTGCAACAGATTCTCTAAATGCCTCGGGATTAATTATTATGTGATTGAAGTGCAACTTCTATATAGACGAACAACAGTTAGTGAAATAAATGACTTCGATTATTGTCCTACTGGAAATATTCTCCTACTTAATCTTTATACGTTTGATTTCATTATTTTGTGAATTATCAAATCATTTATTAAGACATAAAAAGTAGAATATTTTTATTTATTTCGCAGTAGAACATTCGACTCCCCTGCGTAATGTAGCACATATAAGTACCAATTGTTCGATACAAAAGTTAAGTCTTAAAGTAGAGCGCGAAATTGGCCGCCCAATATGGAAGGTCAGAAGATGGCTCCATCATTTCTTTTCCTGCTGAACATTTTCAGGCTTCATTGTATTGAAAAATTGCTGTCCAAATCTTCTTTGATGGGCCAAACCTCCCGTGAATTGTGATTGTTTTATTTCACTCATAAAATATTTGAGGTCCGTGTTGAAAGCTGACAGAAAATCTTTTGCCGATTCTTCCTTCCATTGGTTGATTTACAGAAATCAATGTGAAGGAGGTTTTCTTTTACGAGTGTCATGTTTGCTTCAACAGAAATCAGTGTCAAGGATATTTATTTTCCATCCCTTTTATGTCTGTTTTAATAGCTAGGAAGGATGAATGTATTATGTTCTCGGTTTTCTTTCTGTTTTACACAAAACAATTTGATTAATGAATAAATTTATACTAGGTTCGTGTTAAGAATTAGCCACTATATTTAATTAATAATTATTAACTATATAGTAGTTATTAATTATATTATAATTAATTATTAATTATATTATAATTAATTATTAATTATTTATTTAATTATATATTAATTATATATTATTATACATAATAATTGTTAATTATAGTCTTATGTTTTTCATATATTTCAATGTTTTCTTTAGCTACCTCGGTTCATTGATGTTCTATCTGGACGTTGCAGAAGAGAAATGGCGTTGACGTCCATATGTGAACTCTAATTTTGAAATATTTATTCTAGATATTTCTTTCATTCATGTCTTATTTATAAATAAATAACTCTGCTCGCATTTATAAAGGATAACTTCATGCACTTCAACAACTTTCAGGCTTTAGATTTTAGATTATCCTTTTTCTTCAATCGCCTGTGCAGTTTTACCCCTTTTTGTCCCATTCTTTGATATGAAGCGACTGTTTTCTTACAGTAGTTCATTTACATCTCTCCAATTGACCATTTCACTGATTTGTTAACAATTACTTTGTTCATTGGACCAATTTCCTGTCTGGCAACTTCATCAAAATCTCTTGTATTTCTTTTTTAAATTCTTTAAACCCTCTACTGTATAATAAATAAGATTCTCAATTATAACTTTCAACTGATCCGTCTCCTGTTTTATCTACTAAATGATTAATAAATTGGCACCGATAAATTTTAGACAATTAATCTGATTTCTATTTATCTTACGGTAATTAAGTATTACGCACTAATACTTCTTGGCGAAATCATTATCACGACAGTTAGTTCAGAATATTGCATTAATACCAGCCCCATATTCTTGCTTATCGCATTACCAGCTGCTTTATTTCGTGATAGGCTGTCAGCTATCAGCCTATGCCTACTCTTTCTTCCTTTCAGTCTTGGGCTGCGGAGCTGTTATAAGCCAGCTTAAGGGCCTTTAAAGGTTTGATGGAGACTTTCTTTGACAGATTTACTCTCTTGGACGACATATTACCCACCCACCCATCACTCCATAAATATTGTGATGGATATACCACCTGGTAATAAATAGCATTAATATACACAGTTGTAGTCGTTAGTAGCACTAGGGTTAACATTCAATTACCGAATCAAAAGTTTAGGTAGTTAAATTTTCAAAACTAGGCAATGTCATTCATTTACTGTTATATTCGTCTAGATAAATAATGAGCGAGTATTTCCGACATTGAATGATGGCATGCCAATTTTTTATCCACCAGCTTCATTTCTATTCACTCCTAAAATACGGAATTTTGGAGTAATAAGCCCGTTAATGTACTATCGTTAAAATTAGAACCATTTATTTCCCCTATTATATATCCATTTCCGAGAAAATATTCTTATATAAACAACCATAGGAACTCAAAGATGATTTTATATAGCTCCCTAAATTGCAGATGGATTCAATTATATAATTTAATATTAAAGTAAATCATTCAGTGATATTCTGCATCTGACGAATCATTTTAGCGAGTCTACAACGTACAAAAGAATGCTAATGTAGGTAAACCCCTCCGCAAATTGTAAGCCGTTAATTCAAATGTCTGTAATTTGTTGTTGGCGTGACAGGTAGTTTGGTTGAATATGAAAGAACTACATCATCTCTCAGTTATTTCTAGACTCGGTCTGTCGTAGGCAGATTTTTAATGATATATTTGTTCAACACTTTAGAGTAATATGAATAACTTCGACTGCTTCTTAGGTAGCAGAAGCTGTTGAAGGACACTGACACTGTATGTTTATTTAGTTTTCAATCTATTCACCATAGTCACCCCCATTATTTGGAACAATAGACCAAGTGTCAAATGAGCTGCCCCGTGCATGTTCTATCTCGCCATCTAAGCCACTCTCCCCACACATTTCTTCTTGGTTATCCTCCTCATTCTTCACATGGATTTTCAGTCCGTATTCAAGAGGTGGCAAAAGCAACAATTTTCTTGTAAGAGCTGCTGCAAAGTGGTGTTTTGAGCGGGATATTCAGCCTTATACATTAGATATTTAGTGGCTATAATATGTCTCAAATGCGGATGGTGTTAGGACTTTTTAGTCGCGCTAGTGTTTTAACAGGATTAGGTAATATAAGGTACATTTAATGTGGTCACTTGCCTTGCTTCATCAGCTCTTTTTTTTATCATTTTTGTCTCACGCTATGTTATCAGGCTACAGTGTTCAGATCTTTACATTTCCGTAGTTGTTCGAAGGAAGGGTTTTGAGATTTTATTATCCATAATGAAATCTTTTGTTTGCATCTACAACTTAAGCGAGTTTTTATGATGGATTTTAAGAGTATAAATTCACAATGCTTCATCAATTTCTTAATTATTTATCTCTAAATTCTCTTATTCTATACATTGATATATTTCATGCTCTATAAAATGGTACAATATTATCTAGTATCTTATTTTAGTGATCAGCTCTATCCTACCACTGTCCTTCCACTTCCAAACATTTCAAATTATGCGAATAATTGTCCTAATGCCTAAAAAAAGACTCCGGCCTCGACTCTAATTACTGGGCGACAAACTGCAGTAGTGCCAGGTGTCCGAAGACCGCCTTAAATTCATTTGCGAAACTAAATTGCTCTGTGTGTGCCTCTGGGGGAAGCTTTGTCTTAGCAGCCTGTGCTGGATAATCCACACTATTTATGTCTTGCTTAAATGTAGGGAATGGAGAATTGTGTCTACTCATAATACATTTTATTTGTTCAGATGAGTTATGGAAAATAAACTACATTTTCCATCACTTCCCATCACGAGGATAAAAAGCCTCTCGGTTGATGAGGCAATCATTCTATTTTTTGTTGAATTAGTGACTGTAAGAAAGGTCGAATGATGGAGCACAGCATGGGGCATCAAATAGTCTATTCATCGGATTAAAATATCAGCGGGAAGAGGCAATATCTCTTTCCTTGGCTTTTCTTGAGACAAGTATCTCTTCTTCTCTCCTCTACACCTCATAAATCCGATCGCTTATTCGCTATCAGATCGTATATTCCTCGGAAGAAGACTTTTTTTTGATCGTCATTTTGTAATCCGTTTTAACGCTTTATGTGAATAGTCTTTTGTGCTGGATTATGAAGGTTCATTCCGACCTCTTCACTTATGGTACTTTATTGGGTGCTGCTAGAGTCTTCATATTCAATAGCGGCATCTCATTCTTTGGGTTAAGGGCCGTACACACGTAGGTTTTTTTAAGTCTTTCCACCAGACTTTTAGCTAAGCTCCTCCTACTTTTTCCACAATAATATAAGAAAAAACGATATATATTGTATAAATATTAGTTGGTATCCATGATACCTACCTGCAGGTATCATGGACACCAACTAAAATAAATAATTACTATATCGTTTTTTCTTAAATTCTCGTGGAAAAAGTAGGAGGAGCTTAGCAAAAAGTCTGGTGAAAAGACTTGAAAAACCCTACGTGTGTACGGCCCTTAAGAATGAGACACTCTAACTCTCTCTCTTTTCGCTGTTGACTTCAGTTTGTAATGCTGTTCGAAAGCCATCAACCGAATTGGCTTTCATTGCACTCCTGCCAAAGCATTAACACCTTCCCGAAGTTTCCCCACTCGTAAAACTATTCAAGCTCATTCGATTTATCTTCAGTAAAAATAAAGAAATTGAGACACTCTCAGGGGAGTTGGTATTCGATGTTCTCCTGGAGACAATATCCAGAAGCATCGAACAATTGGCTTTAGTGATGCCAACGACACACCATACACGGAGTAAAAAAATCTCTGGCTTTACCGTGCTAATTTGGCGAATGAAGCTGGAGGCAGTCTATACGCACGATTGCAAGGCCTACAGACAGCCCACAGCAATCCGAATATGGAAAAGATTTCCTTGTCGAGAATTGACCAGAATTCTGATTGCGACTGGAGGGTTCCGTTATTCGGTGTTACCCGTAACGAAGTTCTTACAGCTACGACTCTAATAGAAAACATAGATTCAATTGTGATGCAAGTTTCAAACTCTATAACCTGTTTTTATGAAAATTGTTTTATATTTTTAGGGCTTTATTTATGGTTCGAAACTTGAGTAAAAATTGGAATTCCAGTATTTTAGATTTGGATTGAAAGTTTCCTATCACAATAATCTGACAATTTTTTTAATCACTTTATTTCCCTTTAGATAATAGAAGTAATTTCCATTCCTATTCTATCGCACGCATTTAATTGTATTAAATAAGATTGTATTGTGTAGGACGATATTGTGATTGTTTCTTCACTATCTTAGCTGGGAGACAATAGAGAGAAATGTAGACTGTGACGTGATAAGGACTCTGCACGACTGATCACCCGATAGAGGATGGTTTTATCCTCCAGTATAAAGCTCCTGCTCCCCTCTTTCCATCGGCAACTCTACTTCCTCATTGTTTTGCGAGGGTATAAATGTAATTTTGTGGATTTGACCGATTTATGTGAGCCATTCGCTCGAGAGCCAGCCGTCTTTTCTTATTTCATTTCGGTTAGAATTTTCTTTCGATAAATTGGGAGGAGGAGGAGTGGAAAATATGTAGTGAAGAAAAAGGAAGTGATGAATGTTCCTTTGAATGGTGAGGTGCTTTAAATTAAATTCGACCCTTTGGATATTGCATTTGGTTTCGCAGATTTCCTTTTCACAAATAAACTTCACTAATGCAGTCATTTTTCATACATTTCAATTCAAATCGGAGCAAAGAATTTGTTTATTTATCCACTGACAGATGTGGGGATCAGCTGGTCAAAGCCCAATAAATCTGAATCCTGAATGGACTGGCGTGATGAGAAAATAACATCCGTCCCATTCGGTACGCAGGGTCGAATCCTTCATCCCGCAGATATTATTCTATTCTATAATCTAGATATTGTAATCAGGAAGGCAGTTGCAGATCCAAGTCAATATTACAGCTTTAAATATGCATTAATAAAAGCTAATACTCATCATTTCACAATCTTCCACCTAACTGAATTGTACTTTGAACATCTGGGCCAAATTGGTTCTAATCCCAATTCCATATCGACTGATTTCAATCTGTGAAATTCCTTATTAAAGATTTCGGGATTTAATTGGAAGTGATGGTTTATAACTTAGTGGCTTCATTCTGGGATCCACGGATTATCTTTATGAAGAAGCCTGTATACAATTAATAACGAAATATTATGTTGATTGAAAAATGCAGCATCTTGTTTAGGTACAGCGCAAGTCTCAAGATGTTTCTCTATCCCTTAACTATAGCGCACATTTTGATAATTTCCACAAGATTGGCATATCTAATAAACAGAATTTTTATTTATTTTTGTGTATTGACATCAGGATCTATGATTTCATTATTTTAAAATTTACTTTTTTTTTACCCAAAATCTATACAGTTTCTTGCAGAATAAAGCTTTGATATAAATCATCTATATTTTTGTTAAAGGTTAGTATCCAGGATTTCGACTAGGAAATTATTTAATGGATGTATACAGTCATAGAAAAGTGTGTATCCGTATGGTTTTTGATAGTGTTACTAATTTCCCATTTCCAAAAATAAACTTTGCTAATTGTAATGCTTGTAGATATTTTATAATTGGTCTGGGTACACGCTGACAAATTTGTAAAGTCTGAAAATGATAGGAAATTAGGAAACTGTGATTGGAGATATATACATCATGCGGAGGATCTTTTCTTTGATAGTACCTCATCAATTTAATGAGTAAATATGGCTTGGATCTTATTTATTTTGAATAGAAAAATTGAGTGGACTACGATGAATACTTATCCAATGGTCAGAATTAAGGAGGGGTAAATCTTTTGAAGTTTACGGTTATAAGATGGAACTTGAGAGGCCTAAGAAGTAGGCCTAAGAGGTAGGGTTAAGAAGTAGGTCTAAGAAGTGGGTCTAAAGAGTAGGTCTATATTCTGTAAGTGGTCTCGATGTTAGGGGGTTACACGCTTCATTAGTTAATTCTTATTTTCCAGAGTGAGTAAAATTTATGAAAATGAGGAAATTTGCTGAAATTGTACCTATTCCTTTTTTTGCTATTCCGTCTAAACTATTATGGTATATTGTTATACACGGAGATTCTGTCCAAATAGCAAAGATAAATGAATTAGAAACTTCATATTATATTCGCTTTATATGTATCTTGTGATTTATAATAATCAAATCAGTGCTAAGTAGTTTAGAATGTGTATATTTGTTATTCCTTAGTTGCCTATTTAATTATTTCCGTCTATTTTAGTCATAAAAGTAAAAACTGAAGAGATTCTTACTTTCTAAGAAAAATTATAATTCTAATTTTTCACTCTAATATTCATTTCAAAAAAAGAAAACTTATTTCAAAAACAACTATTTCTATTTCTATTATTACCATTCGAAATTACAACTGGGAATTTTTACATGTCATATCCATATAGTTGAAATATTAAATAATTTTTTTGTGATTTTTATTGAAATTAAGTCTCGTAATACAAGTAGAATTATAGCATTGAGGTTTTTTATGGGGAAATATGAATGAAATGCTATTGAAAGCGTATCAAAATGTTATCTAAGATTACCTACCTCTGCGACCTAGATTGTCCACTAATTACTTCGCTGTTGGTTCTTTCACGCTTAGTCGATTCAAGCTAATTATAACCTCTCTGATTTTTAGTACCCGCTGAAAATTAAACCTTGGCTGTTCACGTAGCCGTTACAAAGCGTTGAACTAAAGCACGAAATACAGTAGTTATTTAGGAAAGTAGTGTCTTAGAAAAGAGTGATTGTGATGCGTTTATTTCACAAAGCTCTCTTATGTAATATATTTTACTTGTAATATTTATATATTACAAATTTGATTTCTTTCGACCTGACGAATTTGAGCTAGAAAGAGAGATTAGTAAATTCCTTTATCGGTCTTGAGATCATAGTAGTCACTAAAACGGAGTAAGAAAACCTGCTGAACGATAAAGTCATATTTTTAATCTGTGAATTAGTAAAATGAAGTCTACTCGATGATTCTTTTTCATAGTTGTGTATACAATTAATGAATGATACAGGAAGTATTACGACTTCAAATTATGATAGACTTATAATAATTGTTTTTATTTATTTAGGCTTTTGCAATATTGAAGTACGTTTTTTTAAAGTGAATAGCAGAGTGCAAAAAAAACAGTGTTAAAAATACATATTATATCAAATAGCATCAAAATATAACTACTACTTTTTTTAATCTTTGTTGCATGCTTCAAGAAACTTGATTGAGTGCCATGTAAAATAGATGAGAGCACAATGACTGCAGTGTGTTTATGGACTCTTCAAGCCTTTTTTTTACGCCATCACATAAGCATTGAGTGTTGCCACTCCGCTTATTCGAAGGATATGGCATTTGATGCTTTGGCTCTTCTGAAAGCGAACAAAAAACATCCTAATGTCTTCCAGAAACCAAGTCAAGTCGGCAAAAAATTCTGAAGCTTTTTTAATAAGTTCATCTTTTGGCAGTGGATGAAATGCTGTATGATACAGGGGAAAACTTTCTCCGGGTCGATGATTTTAAACTGAAGGTGTAGGGGAAGTTACCCATTATTGGTCAGTTTCACATCTTCGGTCATATAAGAAAAAACTATATAATAATCATTATATAGTTTTTCTTATATGACTGAAGATGTGGAAGCCTTAGCCTTTATCTTAATTCGTTCGAAATGGACTTCTCCAAATGAGAACTACAGGTAACCCTCGATTTGTATCATGTGTTGGGACCGGATAAATCGAGATGGTTGATAAATCGAGATGGTTGATAAATCGAGATGGTTGATAAATCGAGATGGTTGATAAATCGAGATGGTTGATAAATCGAGATACCGTATTTGGTTTGAAACAAAATGTGAACCTGTTATTTTAAGGGAAACTTTAGATTTTTTTTATTATTTTAGGGATGATAAAGAAATTGTTTAATGCTCTTTTACCTAACAATCATATTTGTTTAAAATATATTAGGAAAGTAAACGGTTGAAGCATAAAGTCCTTTTGATTTTTTTTCTTGAAAGGAATGTCGTATAATACAGGACGAACGCGAAGGTGGGATAAATAGAGATGGTGTGCACTAACAGAGACGTACCAAACTATATAAATCGAGAGTTACCTGTAGTATGACGTAAGACGTTCATAAATACAAAATTAATTTTATTACATAGATGTACCAAATCAGTATCAACGTATTTTTTAAAATAATTTAATATAATACTATGGATTAGTTTTATTGATTTAACAAAATGTAATTAGATATCAGTTCCCTGTACAGCTAGTATATTTCCTTAATTATCTAATTTTCTGATTTGAAAGAGAGTTAACTTCCTAATTGCCCATTGCAATAATAATTTTATGGTCTAACTCAATTTATTCAGATTGAAGAATATTCATCTTTTGAATATATTTATTTGAATTTTCATTTACCAGAATTCTTTGAAATTTTCTAATCAACCAGTTTCCAAATCAGTCCTGTCCAATTCTCATAATTTGGATACGAATTCTCTTTTGAATAGAATTCGACATTTTTCGACTTCATTAATGCGTAATTAACTAAATTTTTCATCCGGCACATTTGCGCTGATTCCGACCGACCGACCGACCGACCGAACGTAACGTTTCTTCAGTCTATTGAAACTTTAGGTTAATCAATAGCGAATAAAAATGGAGTCCATTTAGAATCATTCATTTAGTCATTGCCAACACCTCGAACCTATAAGAGTATTTTAAAAAGTTTTCTTTACGCCTTTTGACGAGGCTAACTTTCCAATATTTGCATAAAGATATGAAAAGAAAGTTTTAGGGTTCTTTTTCCACAGAAATTCAACCATGAAAATCAAAGTGGACCAGGCAGTATGATGATAGTGATTTACAGTAATGATAGCCTTAAATATTCTCCCTTTTCTCCGTTGTTTAGTACTTAGTAGCTACTGCACAGATGTATGAAAGGTCGCTTGACAAGCAGCAGTTGATGATACAGGACCGGTGCATATTCTCAGCTGGCCGTGTTCCAATTTATAAAGTAGATTGGAGATCTAAGAGAGGTCTACCTTACTTTATGCGACACTCTGTCGACAAAGTGGTCTATAATTGGCCCGCTAGGATGCCATCCATTACGACCACTGCATAATCTCTGCATAACTGAATCTCTTACCGAACATACCGCCTCATCAAAAACCTGGTAAAAAGCAGTAGCGGCGAAAGGAGACTGATTGTTATTGGCAAATAATACCTGAATGAGATAGTGGCGTGATATAGACTTTTTTAGTTGAACTAATTATTAGGTACTAGTGTACTTGCCCGTTAAAAATAACGGGTCATCATCAATAACAATTTATTACCAGTTATTCGGTTACTTTTAATGAATTCAATTAAAATTAAATTTTCTGCATAGTCTAATTTATTTTATAGATAAAATACATTTGAAAATTCAATAAAAACAGGGGAATTTAAATATCAAGTCAATATATTCCCGTGCGTATCATAGTTACATTCTTCATGTTTAATACCCGTCGATAAATCTTTACACCAAATTAATAAATAAATAAACACACTACGGGTATTATTAGGATAGATTATTACTTCTAGGTACAATTAATATTAATAGACTTGCAGGAGATCTAATTCAAAATTATATTACATTTATTTCTATGCATTGTATTAATTTTTATTAGTTCCAATATAGTTTATGAATGGTGTTATTTCATATGAATAACATACAAATCCTATTATCTCCATTCAAAATCTTAACTGATATTAATAATAACAAATTAATTAAATAGTATGACTAGAACTTCAATGAATATATTATGAATATATTAAATACTATCTATATAAACAATTTTCAAATGAGTGTTGAATTAATAACTATATATATATATATATCTGTATTTTGGTTCGAACTTCGTCCTTTGTTCAGTGAATCACGCTATATTTATTTGTTCAGTGAATCACGCTACATTTATTTGTTCAGTGAATCACGCTACATTTATTTGTTCAGTGAATCACGCTATATTTATTTGTTCAGTGAATCACGCTACATTTATTTGTTCAGTGAATCACGCTACATTTATTTGTTCAGTGAATCACGATATATTTATTTGTTCAGTGAATCACGCTACATTTATTTGTTCAGTGAATCACGCTACATTTATTTGTTCAGTGAATCACGCTACATTTATTTGTCTAGTGAATCACGCTACATTCATTTGTTCAGTGAATCACGCTTTATTTATTTGTCTAGTGAATCACGCTACATTCATTTGTTCAGTGAATCACGCTACATTTATTTGTCTAGTTAATCACGCTACATTCATTTGTTTAGAGAATCACGCTACATTCATTTGTTCAGTTAATCACGCTACATTTATTTGTTCAGTGAATCACGCTACATTTATTTGTTCAGTGAATCACGCTATACTTATTTGTCCAGTGAATCACGCTATATTTATTTGTCCAGTGAATCACGCTACATTTATTTGTTCAGTGAATCACGCTATACTTATTTGTCCAGTGAATCACGCTATATTTATTTGTCCAGTGAATCACGCTATATTTATTTGTCCATTGAATCACGCTACATTTATTTGTTCAGCTCTCACATGGGATATTGAGAAGTTGTTCACCTTGATCTTTAGGCTCCACATACACACAAGGTATAATTAGTTCATTTCATTTGGTTTATACTCCTCTGATGTCTCAGTTGCAGTTCTAAATCTCGAATGGAGGCTTGATGGCTCTGCATGTATTTGGACAGCCTCTGGCAAGATGGAAGCAGGCATAGCTCTTTCGTCCTGGTCCAATAAAGACTGCTATTGCCTGATGCTTCTTCTCAATGTCTCGGAATATCTTGATTTTAGCCTTTGCATAGTGTCGGTGTCTTGTTCGAGGTAACTACCCGGCCCCTAGCTGTGCATATATGGACTCACTTGATTCCACGTTCCTTATTCTAATTTGTATAAGTCTTGTATTAACGTTCTGGGAAACATGATCTTATAATTGATTTAAATTAAGCTTATGTAATTTAAAGTATTCAGAAGGTTAGATAGTTATAGTTTAATAGGTTGAAGATAGTAATTGATCTAGTTTCCATTATTGCTTAGAATATTGATAGGCTTCCTGCCCAACTTTTAATTTAGGATTTTTAATGAATTTTTAATTTCCTAACATAAATCTCTTTATTCCTGCAACATCCTTTCTAGCTTTTAGATTTACGAAGCAATGTCATACTTCCAGAAATGTTATCGGAGAGAATATCTAATCCGAAACCTTTGAGCAGTTAGTTATATTATAAATTCCAGAAGTGGAGGCCTGCCTACAGCTAGGCTTAGACTGCTCCAATAATACCTGGTGTGAAATCTGTTACCGTTTTCGAAAGGAATCCCGACATTTATCGAATTCCCCCGCCAGTGTAAATGAAATAATTTAAACATGATTTGCCGAATGAGGAACCTCACTCGGAAATGAAAAACTGTGAGACACACTTGTTGTTCCTGTGTCAAATTGCTACCTTTTTCTCTTCGTTTTATCACGGTTTGTGAGCAGAAATTTAATCTCACCCACAGAACGACCAGATATTTCTCTGCTAGTGAGTATTGCGATTATGAAATAGATTTTGTTTAACATGAAACATAACTTTTAAATTTATTTCTATTCATTAGTTACGACCGAGTTTATATTCATTAATTAAGGAATTTTAATAAATCTGAGAGGGTAGGTTTCAATTCAGTATAGGTTATGGTATTTATTACGGTTGAAAGACATTTGGCCGAACGGAAACTTGGCCGAAATAGTTTTATTTAAAAAATAAAAAAATAGGATTGTAATATCATTTAATAAAATAAAAATAATAACTTAATATAATATATTAGATTTAATAACTAATTATAACAAGTAAGAAAGTATTTAGCAAGTATTGATTAATGTCCTAATTAAAGACACATAATGAAAAAATTGCCAATGTTTTGGCTTGATTAATTCTCTGTCCACGATGTAAGTGAAGCCATTGACCTTTTCTTCATTATGATGAAATCTTTTTAAATTGTTGAGCAATATATGCTTGCAGTATTCAATATGGATATACATTACCTACATCTGAAAATTTTATTTTCCTTTTTATAAAACAACTTTCAACTCTATAGAAATAAAAAATAATAATCAAATTAAAAGATGGCTGCATTTCGTAAAATTGATAAACAGTAAATAGAAGTTTTTCGGTCAAATGTCCGTTTGGCCAATTTTACGCCAAATCTTCTATCGGCCAATTGTCGAAATGTCGGCGAAATGTCCTTCGGCGAAGAGTTCGCACACTTCATTTCATATGGTCTTCAGGGGCTCTATCCTGAAACTGTCTGTGGTGAATGGAAGAGAAGGGGGTGGCGTCCCTTGGGCTCCGAACTGTTGTAATTTGGATTATGGATTGTCATTTTTTCATTTTTACCATGTTTATCATTTTTTAACGCTACCTGCAGTTTTAGAGGATAGCACTTGGGGTATGCTCTTCAACTATTAGGTAGGTTTCATTTACAATCACCTCTTCATTTTCCTGTTCCATCCAAGAGTGCAGCTACCGGTGAATGTGTCACTTTCGTTACAATGTTGTGGATCTCAGTACAACTCAGGTTTTACATTTAGCTCTATGTTGTGACCGCTATATCTTGCTTTAATTGTTCAATTAAATTCTATATAGACACACTGAGATCTCATGTATGATTGGGATAAATAATTGGATTTCAATGTAGCTATTTATTTGCATTATTGATAATGAGTAATAGAACAAAATTATTATTTGTTTGTGAAAGTGGAGGGTAAGATATGGGAATACTGGTTAGCAGAATAGGGAAAAAGAATATATCCGAATAGGATTAGGGGCCCAGATAAGACTCCTAATGATTTATGATATTGTAACATGTAGAGTAGAACTATGCACTATGTTTAGATTTTTGACAACCTCAGTCAGTCACCTGTACTGTGTTTTTGAACGTTTTTCTGTTCATTCCATTTGCATTTTAAAGTATCGTCCTACTAGATGTTTACTTTAAGTATGGTAAACATTTACTATAAGTATAGTAAACTAGTATAGCATTCACAGACTAGTGGTAGGGGACTTTGTTCACGGACCCACTTTTCTTACCGACTGCTTCTTCAAGTCTGTTGTACCTAATTTCCTTCTGACGTCAAAGATATGGACTTTGAATCGGAATCAGACATTAAACCCTACTTGATTAATCATCATTAAAATGCAGAAACAGTCTTCAAACTTCAATAAGCAAATATGAAATTCATTGTAGAATTCACATTCATTGATATTTTTGGTTATCATCTGCACACTAATTAACGCGTACCCTACCATTCTTTCAATGAACAAAGCCTTGACTTTAAGTTCCTTATGTTTGTTTGCTGTCTATGATGAAAGTGATTTGTTTGCGCATTCATTCGTCAGTTTGCACATTACTTGAAATGCCTCGATAGAAGCGGCGTCCTAATTTTGCCATTGAGTTGATCATTTGTGTACACACAAGGCGATTCAAATCAAATTTGCCAAGTTGCAATATCCAGAGTCAGAGTCGGAGAGTAATCACCACCGAATAGGATTGATATCGAAGGAGTCTTCATTATGAACTACTTCAAGAGCGTTATTGAGAAACATTCAAGAAGCTTCATTTAATTAAGATGCGCTGGGAGCCTACAAAGGGAATGCCGTTTCCAAAGGTTTCTTCATAGGTCAATCTTTGAAGACGCCGGGGGATTTTCCTCAGCAAAGCTGTTTTGAGCTGAACAATTGTTTGCCATCTCTCATCTAAGACGATTTCCTAAGTGAATTGTTAAGGGAACTTACCAGACAATGAGACTCTGATTCACTCGAAATGAGTTATCAGGAATCAATACGTAGCTTCATTTCTTCCACTTTTTTCAGAGGGATATGTCGAACGGACGGAATATTATTTGCATCATAGTGTACATAACATACAAAAGAAGGTTTTAAAGGTTTCCAATTGCCTACACAGAATTTCCATTATGATATCCAATTTGAAGGGAGGTACCTACCAGTTATTGGTCATGTGGTATCATCGATTTCCATGCAGAAATGGACGGAAGGAGGGATGTGAATTTATTTACTAGGAATATTTAACAGTTGCCTATTTCTCACTTTCTGAATCAAAATAAAAAAATTAGTTGCTTCTATAATTGATATCCACTGGAGATCGAAATTTTATGCTGATATATTGCGTTATAATAACTAGATGGTTAATTATGCATCATTATTTTGTGAACAGATAGACTGAAATGGATTAAATATATAATTTGAGTTTAAGATAATTTGATGAACTGTTTCTGTACTACCAGTCACGTGAATATTTTAACTGCATAGAAATGCAGTGCATTATAGAGTTACATGTAATATTTACGTTATAAAGAATGGACTGAGTAAATATGCATATTCTTTATCCATATGGCTTAGGCTCTCCCTCCAGAAGACAATAGTGGATATTTTCATCTGACAAACATATCCCATCGAGTGCAGACATTGGAAACGTTCCCACAGTAATAAATTCTGCAAATCTCTCGGTGGAGCCGTAAGACATCACTTGTGTTTCACCCCAAGAGACCGGGGTATGATTCCCGCAAACAGATACGGCTCAATATGGCTCAATCATCCGCAAATCTCAGGGCAGCGAGAGTGGCACTTGTGGATGCCGTGTATTGGGCTTGCTCTGGGGCAATATCGATTAGGAATCCACTTCACGGGCTTTAGATGATGACACTGCAGTCTTTGAAAGGATATCACTGTGGCAAAGCATGTCAGTGGAATGCATGGACCAAATTGCCTTTTCCAGAGTGTTTAAAAAGAGTGGATGCCATCTGTTCTGTCTAACAGAGTATGACTTTGTATTTAATGCGAGGTATGTAATTTAATGATAGGTGAACGGTATTCTGCTTTGAAGTAATGCACATACTACTAAATAATTATAGCACTGACCTGTAAAAGTAATTACTATAAACTAATCCAAAATTATTGCTTATCATTTTTATTAGTTCTTTCAAAATGAACTTATAACCAATAAAAAATGGTTATCATTTACTTATGATATTGTGTAATTCACAAAATCTGAACCTGAGTTTTTTTTATTTGACATACCTACTTTCCATTTAAAATTTAATTTTTGTTCTCTTACTTGGTGTAAAATTATTTATCATAGTTTATTGTACGGTGAGCTATATTAATTTTATCAATCTTCCTATCATTACCTGATTTATTGGCAGAATTTGAATGGATTTGATTTCACAAAGTCATCATCAGGTGACTATACATTTGGAATAAATTCAGTAGCTAGCTATTCCAACAACCTGAAGGCTTAATGAAATTCTCGAGATTCCTCCCCAGCTCATTACAAGGAATTCAAATCCTCATTGGCCCCTAATCCAATGAACCAAGACTCAGAATTATTCACATTCTGCTCGTGGAGGGAGTTGGGGGTGCTTGTTCTTAGCTCCCCTGAGACATCATCTAGATACGAGACGTGTCTTCTTTTTTCATTTAGATCACGTAAGAGCCAATTAGTCGCCTCAACAATTTCACCGAATTATTAACACTAAATCCTTTTGATGATCATTCGTTATAGCAAATAAGGCGTATTTGGCGACAATCCGCCGTAATCTGGATGGAAAAGCCGTGCTAATTCCTTGTAACAATATATGTGGCTGCTCTAATGAATGGTTTCCTCAGTAGATAGTAAACTGTGGCTAATTGCGTCTGCAAGAGCCTTCATTAAACCAGAAGCAATGCATTCAATTAATTACATTGGATGTATTTTAGGCATTTCGACAGTGATTGTTCTCCCTGAATGCTTCGTGTCTATCTCTTCCAAGATTCTGCACTCACTTCAAACAATAGGGGTACTTTTGAGGCTTCCTTCCCATGTAGATTCAATTTATGTATTTTTAATTTTTATTCAGTATATAATTCGACCAACTGATAATAAAAATATGTTTTTTTTATAGTAGTTAATAAATTATTTTGTTAACTACCGTAAGATTGATTCAAGAAGTTGATATTAATGCGACTAATTAACTCTTTAAAACGTGTGGTCATCTATACTAATAATTTCCTTAGTGTGTTTATTTATTTATTTATTAGGTGTCCGCTTTTAAACGAAGGGTATTAAACATGAAGAATGAAACTATGATACGCACGGAAATATATTGACTTGATATTTAAATTCCCCTGTTTTATTTAAATGTATTTAATCTTTAAAATAAATTAGACTATGCAGAAAATTCAACCTTAATTGAATTCATTAAAAGTAACTTAATAACGGGTAATAAATTGGTATTGATGATGACCCGTTATTTTTAACGGGAAAATACACTAGCATTATTTCTAAATCAATAACTTTAACTAAATCTGAGATCACATCAAAAAAGTTTAAAGTTCACTAATACAAATATTAGTACTATTAAAAACTCTTTACTTTATCTGGCAGATGTATTTGCATATTACAGATGAACAGCGATCGAATTGATAAATAGAGTTGGAGAAGTGAATAACACAAAGTTTCTATATGTTGCTAGCAGATAGATGCTAGATAGTAACATGAACTTGCTACCTACAACTTTGATGGATCACAATATGTTACTTTGTAAAGTTCGGCGCTACGGTATTCTGTTCAGGTGCTTGTCGACGTTTGATAGAAGTCAATAGCAAAACATGTTGAAAATATGCATTTTAGAGGTTAGTGGAATATAAAATGTCTATTTATTTCCACCAGTGTATTCAATTGAACGACTCTGTATAGCGTCTAACATTCTTGGCCAGTTATTCTTGCACATTTTACCGTATATATTTGTAAGTCTAAAAATTCTCGGCTATACAAAGTATTTAAAAAGTGCTGTGGCCCAATCATCGTTCCAAAAATTCCGTCTAATCGGTATTGCAGAACCTAAAGTTAAATTAATTTTTTCTTCTTCGCGTTCTTTTTATGGTTTATGTAGGGTATGTTTTAAGTCAAGCTCGTAAATTGGTTCGCTGTGCGCCATGATAATGGTGGAAGTTTTAGCACACCTCTACACAAGCAAGAAAAGATCGAGGAAACACGGCCACTAATGATGGTGTGAATTTCCGACCACCTTTCCTTTGCCACCATTTTTCGAATTTTAAACTCTTGCCGAATGATCTTGCAGAACACTTTCCGTGTACTAATTTTATCGATGCTTTACTCTCTTTATATGTTGTTGCAACGAGATGGTTAAGGTGACCGTTCCTAAATGGTGTAATTTAATAATTTGAAAGAAATCTGATTTCGCTTTGTTCTTCATTAGATTTCACGTTTCTGTGGAGGCTTTTCTTAGGTTTATTTGAAGTAGGAAGAGGAAGAAGCAGCAGAATTCCCGGCGTTTGTTTCTCGGGCGGGAAGGTAAGAACAATGGCCATGTAATGGTAATTGGACCGTAATCAGCTGGTGGCAGAAGCTATTCTTGTTTCCTTCTTTTTGTTGATCAACGCTTGGATGTTTGGTTTGTAGACTCGCCACTTGTATAAATATGCATTAGTTTATGGCGAGTTACTTAATTAGCAGTTGCATCAAGATGTTTTCTAATTGATCTTTCACAGTGAATTGTAAGGTACTTATTGATTAATATTTAAACCTAAATTTCATTTCGAACAGCTCTCACCAAACTAATAATTCTTGTTTAACTCCCATATCTCATTTCTGGTGGCCGCATATCACTAAGGTTTAAATCAACTAGAGCAGTTACTCGAATTAGTTCCATATCTCAGAGTGAAGTGTAAACAGTGGTCGGTTTCTCCATTACCATTTTCGGGAACAGGTTTCTGTTTAGGCGGAAGTCTATGAAAACTGCTTAGAATAAGAAATGGTAGGAACGATTTTCTATAATAAAACTCCTAATTATTTTGTTCGTACATACATAGACATTTTGGTTTGGTTTAACTGCGTTAGGTTTAGAGGATATTCCCTATTCTACCAAATGATGCCCCCCTCCCCTCCACCTCCGCCAGAACTGCTTACGTGCCTGCGCATATCGTTACGTTGGCGACCATTCGCTCAAACGGCCCACTATGGGAAAAGGACTGCAACTAAAGCCAAATTTTACTCTTTTACCTTCCTGGAAATTGCAGTGAGAAAAATATGGAGTCTTCAATTTGGTACTTACTAAAAAGTAACTTTTTAGAACACATAAAATTTATAGTTTTCTTAATTGAATGAGGTATTATGATTAATGGTTTTTAATACATTTCATTATGCAGGTAGTGTGTACTGAACTGTATGTATGCTTTATAAATAACGAAAATAAATTCTTATCGATACTGATTGTTCTACGAATTAGTACAAATTTCTGACTGGACATCTTACTTGATTAGGTTTTTTTTTGGTAAAGAGTGAGTGGGCAGCTTTTATTTTCGCATCACCTGATGAGAGTATCATCTTGTACTGTCCTAACAGTTGTCCCTGTATGCAGATGAGTCGTCGGGGTTGTTTTTGCCTTCGTCTCTCGTCAATTTGTTATGGAACAGACCATTGCGAGTCTTGTTCTGAATGGGAATGAGGGGACATTTCTGGAAGAGTATTCCAGGAAGAAATTAGTCGTAGAAGATATCGATTGTTTCGGCAAACACATAGTAGTTGAATTCATTGTCAAGGATTAATGCTAATCAATTAATAAGTTGATGCTTCTTCTTGCAGGGGAGGGGGCCTTAAAGAAAAAATTTATTGAGTAAAATCATAAAATAAATTTGTAAGAATTGAAATGATACTTGAATTTACAAGGCATTTCACGAATCAGTAATTAGATTAAATAATGCAAAAGTGATCTAACTGAAACTTAACTATATTATTTAGGTTGGGGTGATTGCTATAGATGATTCGAACTGACATGTGTCATTATGTATATGTCCACGCAATTTGACGATTTTGCACAATCTCAATCTTCCAGTTGAAAAAATTTGTAAGTGTTTAATCTTCTATAAATTATAATTTTCCCTGTGTTAACTATTTCAGTTCGTATTTCCTAGTCTTTATAATATAGATAACATTTGATCAAACAGTTAAACATGTACGTCAAGTCGCAACGATGTCGTTAATGGAAATTTATGGATGATTTGCGTCAGGGAAATGTCTCCAAGACATTTCTATTTTATTGTTTCTTACATTGAATATAATGTACGCTATAATGTTTAATATTGGCCTACTTTGGTATCTTGAAATTGTTTTCCAATTTGAATAGAGATTGAATTTGGAATAATTAATGCGTTTCTGGTCAATTTCCTATGTGTTCTGAATTATACAGTAAAACTCCTGAGTTATGAAGCACTCGAGTGATGAAGGACCTGAGTTATGAAATGCACCTGAGTTATGAAGTATTTTCTATGTTTAAATTATAGAAAACGGTCTAAGTCATTAATTTCGTTCTAGTCATCCCCCAAAGAGCATAGTTTTCTCCAATATTTTAATCATAGAAAACTATCAGTGCCCCTGAGTTATGAAGTGACCAATACTTCATAACTCAGGAGTTTCACTGTATTAATTAATTAATATGCCTTTCATTTCGTCTAGTATATAGTTTGAATTCTGAAAGTATTTACCATTCGAATAGTAATTAATATTAATACAAATAACATAATAGTCTGACATTTTATTCACCATTCCATGTGATTGAAATCAAGATTGCATAATTAGTTTTAATTCATTATTCCATAGAATCTTTACCGGAATAGAAATCTAGACATATCTCGCAGACTGACTATTTTAACGTAATAATAAGTTATTAGTTTGAGGTATTAATGTTTTAAGAATCTCATGTTATAATTTCAGTTCGAAAATATAGAATTACGCATGTTTATATATTAACCAAAGGTATTTACTCCAATGGAAACACCATCTTCTGCCTGTTGCCATTATTTGTCGTGTGGCGCTAATCCCCCGACTGAAGTGCCCCGGAAAGGCAGTGGTTGTCAGCTGTGGTGCTGATTATGTCACCACCTTCTTAGTGGGAGATTAGCGCCTCTGGTGGCGAAGCTTGCCATCTTAGATGTTAAGAGTCTCTATCTTTGAATAGAAAATGGGTACTGTACAGTAATGCTGTGTCCTGTACTGCGGTGTGTGTACAGGATTTCTGCGTCCTGTTACTGGGTAAATTTATAGCAATGTTTTGTAGAATATAAATATTTATAGGTAAAAAATATTATAATCCTATTTATTATAAGATATGAATAAGTGTCCCTAAAAGTTGAGTATATTTCTAAATATATTCTATGTAATGATGAACACTTTGATGCTTGGATAAAGTTCATTCATTTTATTTTATTATTCTATTAAAGTTTTTTTGTACCTACAGTTGTAAATTTTATTGTTGATTATGCTATATTTCGGTACAATGCATGTCCACATTTCTTCGGAATGATATGCCATCTTAACTAAACAGTCAAATCTATTTTTATTTATTTTGCATGAGTGGAATGTCGTCTGTAGTTTTTCCTACAGAAGTTATCTGTCTACTTTTATTAGCAACCAACTAGTGAAATTTACTAACTTTTTTCTAATTTGAATCCTCAACTCATCGGGTGATAACTTCTTTACTTCACTCCTTTTCAGTTGGTTGCTTCTTCGCATTTCCATTTCTGGTGTAAAGTTTTCAACGAGTTACTTTTAATATCCATTTTGCTGACTAAGATTTAATAGCTCAGGTTTATTCTCACTTCGAAACTTTGGGTTGGAGGAGCGTTGGTGAGGGGCTGGGGAGAGGTTGGGGGGGGGAGTGGCTTGGAGGGGGGGGGGGGGATTTGGAGGGGGGGGGGGTAGATTCACCAGCTGATGTGATGAAGTTTGGGTCACTGGAGAGAACTTATTGGATAGAAGAAAGAGTGAGAATGAACTGAATGGTGGCAACACGAAAATTTAATTGACAATGCAAAATTTGATTTTTTTTTATTCATATTGCAAAAATTGAATCTCATTCATAAGCCAAAAATGATTTTATTCATAATGCAGAAATTGATTTTTTTTTTCATAAAGCGAAAATTGAATTATATTCATATTATAAAAATTTAATTTTATTCGTAATGCAAAAATTGAGTTTTTTTATAATACAAATATTGAATCTTATATAAAAAGGAAATCTTGTAATTAAGAAAAATATTGTTTTTAATTTTATTGTTTTAAGGAAAAAACCTTCATTAGCAATAGCTACGCACAATAGGTATAAAAATAGACATAATATTATACACAATTAAATATAATATTCATAATTGTAGAGCAAACCCTATGTGGAAAGCAATACTTAAATAGATTGGTAGTAAAAGGGTGATCATTAAATGCTCAAATCAATTCTTAAATAACTCAATAAGCAATATTAGATGCTTCAGACTGTAAATAATAATGTGCTCCTAAAGTTTCTGTATCACAGTTATGTTGTTTACGAAAGTGACACCGAAATGCTATTTCCGAAACACTCGATATCGTTCCAATTGATAGCAGATGGCGCCATGAAATGCGCTGTAAGAGCGCATCAATGAGTAGTTTGCGCTACCTTCTGACCAGAGAGATGCGCAATCGTACGGTCAATTAACCATCACCATCACACGGCTCCTCAGTCCGTAATTCACTCCATAATGTTGCCATTCTGTGTTTATGGGCCTGACTTACGACTGTTCAGACCATATTTACTCCGTGGCTCCTATTAAAACACTTTATTACGAATCACAGGGAGACTCTTTAAAGTTATGCACAGTCCGTGTCGTACACTCTAATGGTGACACACTTTGATGTGATGTGTGTTGATGTAACACACCTTCCTGTACAGTGTGGTCTTTGATGTGAGTTGATGTAACACACTCTACTGTTATGGTCTTTGATGTGTGTTGATGTAACACGTTTTGATGTGATGTGAGTTGATGTAACACACTCTACTGTTATGGTCTTTGATGTGAGTTGATGCAACACACTTTGATGTGATGTGAGTTGATGTAACACACTTTCCTGTTGTGGTCTTTGATGTGTGTTGATGTAACACACTTTCCTGTTACGGTCTTTGATGTGTGTTGATGTAACACACTTCCTGTTATGGTCTTTGATGTGTGTTGATGTAACACACTTCCTGTTATGGTCTTTGATGTGTGTTGATGTAACACACTTTACTGTTATGGTCTTTGATGTGTGTTGATGTAACACACTTTACTGTTATGGTCTTTGATGTGTGTTGATGTAACACACTTTACTGTTATGGTCTTTGATGTGAGTTGATGTAACACACTTCCTGTTATGGTCTTTGATGTGTGTTGATGTAACACACTTTACTGTTATGGTCTTTGATGTGTGTTGATGTAACACTTTACTGTTATGGTCTTTGATGTGAGTTGATGTAACACACTTCCTGTTATGGTCTTTGATGTGTGTTGATGTAACACTTTACTGTTATGGTCTTTGATGTGTGTTGATGTAACACTTTACTGTTATGGTCTTTGATGTGTGTTGATGTAACACTTTACTGTTATGGTCTTTGATGTGTGTTGATGTAACACTTTACTGTTATGGTCTTTGATGTGTGTTGATGTAACACACTTCCTGTTATGGTCTTTGATGTGTGTTGATGTAACACTTTACTGTTATGGTCTTTGATGTGTGTTGATGTAACACTTTACTGTTATGGTCTTTGATGTGAGTTGATGTAACACTTTACTGTTATGGTCTTTGATGTGTGTTGATGTAACACTTTACTGTTATGGTCTTTGATGTGTGTTGATGTAACACTTTACTGTTATGGTCTTTGATGTGTGTTGATGTAACACACTTCCTGTTATGGTCTTTGATGTGTGTTGATGTAACACACTTTACTGTTATGGTCTTTGATGTGTGTTGATGTAACACTTTACTGTTATGGTCTTTGATGTGAGTTGATGTAACACTTTACTGTTATGGTCTTTGATGTGTGTTGATGTAACACACTTCCTGTTATGGTCTTTGATGTGTGTTGATGTAACACACTTTACTGTTATGGTCTTTGATGTGTGTTGATGTAACACACTTTACTGTTATGGTCTTTGATGTGTGTTGATGTAACACACTTCCTGTTATGGTCTTTGATGTGAGTTGATGTAACACTTTACTGTTATGGTCTTTGATGTGTGTTGATGTAACACTTTACTGTTATGGTCTTTGATGTGTGTTGATGTAACACACTTTACTGTTATGGTCTTTGATGTGAGTTGATGTAACACTTTACTGTCATGGTCTTTGATGTGTGTTGATGTAACACACTTTACTGTTCTAATATTTTAGTTAAGTGATAAATTAAAACAACCAAGTCAAATGTTTTCTTAAAACTAATTTGTTTTCTTCATTTTCCGTGACTAATCATTTTGCACGCATCATGCAAATTGTTTTTATTTTGAATAAGGAAGGATGTGGAGGAAGTTTTCCAAGAATGGTCTCATTAGTTTCCAGAAAGCGCCAAACTCCGGCAGGTGTGTTTTTAAAGACTTTGCATACTTCATTATATTAAAATTCGCCTGAGCTACTGCAGCATTCTTGTCCAAGAAACAAAAAGCCTGTTACTAACTTTGCCTTGAAAATGTGAAGATGTTTTAATTTAGCATTGTGTTTTAACCGCTCACTCAGTGGTGTAATATTACTAAAGTATCATCCAAGGGAATATATCCAGACTACAATGTCATACTGCTTCTGAATGATTCATGTGGCGTGCGCTGACCGATATTGCTCTGCATTCCGATCGTATGGCATCATTATGGAATACCATTCTCATTTATTCTATACTAAAGGCACACTTTAATTCTAAGAAAACTCTTCAGTTGCACTTTATTCTATTGGGTATTTTAGTCCATACCAAATGGTCATTAATGCCTTCGCAGATTGCGGAAAGAAATATTTAAGGCGGTATTTATTTATTTGCCATCTTATTACTTGGATAACTCAAAGTCTTCAACCAAATTGTTTGAAATTGGGTGGGACGATTGGTCAATATCCAGGAAGCATCTGGTAAAATTTTAGGAGCGATCCGGTCAAAGGTCAAGGTTATTCACAACTTATAATGTTTTAAACCAAATTGCCTGAAATCTGGTGGGAGGATTGGTCATTATCCAGGAACCAGTTTATTAAATTTTAGGAGCGAACAGGGTAAAGGTCATGGTCATTTATAATCGGTGGTGAAGGTATGCGCTCTATGAGTACCCGTCATCTAGTTGATTTCTTACATGATGACATTATAAACTCATTTGTTATTAATTTTCTGTTTTATGGAACAGTTTCATCTCGCTTACTAATATAATAATATCCAACACATTGATGCTGTACTTTAATATTCAACTCGCTCTCATCTCCACATTTCCTAACTTATCTATTTATTCCTTTCAATCCATTGCTTATTTCTCGTATATTTTAGCCAAGTTCCATCTCATAGTTTATTGATAACTCATTTGTATCGCTCTGTACATGTATCGCTGTTGCAATTTGTATCGCAATTCTCATTTGTATTTATCTGTTTCTTATTCAATTCTTAATATACTAATTAGTGATATACTAGAAACTATGAAGTTGTATTTTTCGTGTTTCCAAACCCAGTCTCCATTCATTTCTCTCCATAACTCACGTGTTTCTTTAATGTTTCCAAACCCAGTCTCCATTCATTTCTCTTCATAACTCACGTGTTTCTTTAGTGTTTGCTAACCCAGTCTCCATTCATTTCTCTTCATAACTCTCGTGTTTCTTTAATGTTTCCAAACCCAGTTACCATTCATTTCTCTTCATAACTCACGTGTTTCTTTCATGTTTCCTAACCCAGTCTCCATTCATTTCTCTCCATAACTCACGTGTTTCTTTCGTGTTTCCTAACCCAGTCTCCATTCATTTCTCTTCATAACTCTCGTGTTTCTTTCGTGTTTCCTAACCCAGTTTCCATTCATTTATCTTCATAACTCACGTGTTTCTTTCGTGTTTCCTAACCCAGTCTCCATTCATTTCTCTTCATAACTCACGTGTTTCTTTCGTGTTTCCTAACCCAGTCTCCATTCATTTCTCTTCATAACTCTCGTGTTTCTTTAGTGTTTCCAAACCCAGTTTCCAATCATTTCTCTTCATAACTATCGTGTTTCTTTAATGTTTCCAAACCCAGTTTCCATTCATTTCTCTTCATAACTCACGTGTTTCTTTCGTGTTTCCTAACCCAGTCTCCATTCATTTCTCTTCATAACTCTCGTGTTTCTTTCGTGTTTCCTAACCCAGTTTCCATTCATTTCTCTTCATAACTCACGTGTTTCTTTCGTGTTTCCTAACCCAGTCTCCATTCATTTCTCTTCATAACTCTCGTGTTTCTTTCGTGTTTCCTAACCCAGTTTCCATTCATTTCTCTTCATAACTCTCGTGTTTCTTTCGTGTTTCCTAACCCAGTCTACTTCTTCCAGGTACGTTCGGTTGTGCATGCAGGCGGAGAGAAAACCAAACGAAAAAAGAAACGCAGGTAAATATTCCACCACTAAACACGCATTCGACTCTTCATTTTCTCCAGTTTTGTCAACAATTCATAACTGAATGTACATAACTGATGTTTTTAACTGATAACTGATGCTGTTAACTAATAATTGTGAAACAGTTTTTAAAATTATATCCCCTGCTTTGAATAATCACAACTTTTTCTGGAAAAAATGAAGTGATCGAATTATTATGTATTTTTCTCTCCTATCGCATTTCTAAAATAATCTTAATTTACCTTTTGAATGTTAATTGTATTATTAAACTTATATTTAATGTCCAAACAATAACTTAAAAGAGGTCTAAAATATTTTCATCTGACCTCTTCAAAGTGCAAAATCTATTTATATTTAAAATCTAAACATATATCTCATTTCTTTACTAAACCGAATCTCTGATTATATGAATTAGCTTTGAAATATTAAGTAATGCTCGGGTTCGGGGGGATTTTATACAAAAAATCTTTAATATCAATCGTTAAGTATTCTTTTTATTATAATTCCTAAACTCTTATAGTTCAAGAAACCTGTAGAAATATTATGATGGTAGGTACACTATCATTTTTACAATCATTTATAGCTTACAATAAAAGAAATTGACATAATTGCAAGTATGTATAAATCATTACTAAGACTACATACTCAATCATAGTTGTGCTCTATTTCACACTCTAAATTTTTCGTGGTATAAATTACCTCTTAATTGTTCATTTTTCCAAGCCTGCTAATAGGCCAATTCCCTAATAATCGCCTCACTAATAGTATCTTGTTAGTAATTAGAAGATTTTTGAATGTTGAAGGAGAAGAGGCCGCAAAAATGATTGTCCTTTTTAAAGTGGAGCAAATTTGTGGTAGCTAGCCGCGCGGGGAAGCTGTTAAATTTGTTTGCTGTAAGGGGCCACTCAGAAGGAACGTCAGTGGGCATTTATTTTGCATTTTGATGGAAACTTGACGATGTGTGGAGCTCTGATGGAACAAATAAAGAGAAATTTGAACACTCTCAGTGGAGATTGTGAAAATGCTGGCAAATAGAAATGTTTACTTGCCGCTTCCAAAGGAGATTAGGTTTCTTCGGGTGAATAGGAGAGAGTTTTCTCGTTGTTCGATATGTGGAAGAATAAGATTAGACAGTTTGTTTAAATGTGATAATAATTATTATGAATAGATTCACCTGTATACGGTTGCTCAACTTTAACTTTGCTGATGTGCCACATCTACAGATTGCTGTCCCAAAATAAGGACACCCTCAATGTACGGGTTAAAATAAATTCTTGATCTTCAATTGTGTATATCTTAGTGCTTTTAATTACTAGTATTTAATTTATTTATTGAAATTTAAAGTTATTAGTATCATTCGTGAAATAATACTTAATTCAGTTGAAGGTCCGATATCCTTTCGTATTTGTAATCACTTTGCAGTGGTTAAGCATATCGTAGTAACTTGTATCAGAAAACAAAATATAGGTATAACGTATCTATGAATAATTTCTGTATTTTAATCGTTATTATTTCACAGATAAAATAATATCCTTCACATTCCCTCGTAATTTCCATGTGAGAAACATAAGTTAGCGAGTGTTCCAATTCTGTTCAGTCTTAGGTTTCAAGAAAAGTCTACCGTCGAGCTTACAGCCCAGTCCTGTTATTCTTCGCCACAAAATACCCGCTAGATCCTGCACAGTCCTTATTTTTTCAGCTCATTTCAAAATGTGTCCCAAGGAAGATTAAGTCCTTCCTCAGTTGTATAATTGGAATATTAGTCCAGAGCCTCCCCTGCAAATTCATTATAAACTTAATCTGCGACTCCGCTGTTGGTAGTTAGTGAAAAAATGCACTGGTCGTTAGAGGACTACCAGATATTAACTAGTAGCTACTGTGGATATCAACTAGGTAGCTAATGTGGATATTAACTTGGTAGTTACTGTGGATAGTAACTAGGTAGCTAATGTGGATATTAACTAGGTAGTTACTGTGGATATCAACTAGGTAGCTAATGTGGATATTAACTAGGTAGTTACTGTGGATAGTAACTAGGTAGCTAATGTGGATATTAACTAGGTAGTTACTGTGGATAGTAACTAGGTAGCTACTGTGGATATTAACTAGGTAGTTACTGTGGATATTAACTAGGTAGCTACTGTGGATATTAACTAGGTAGCTACTGTGGATATTAACTAGGTAGCTACTGTGGATATTAACTAGGTAGCTACTGTGGATAGTAACTAGGTAGCTACTGTGGATAGTAACTAGGTAGCTACTGTTGATAGTAACTAGGTAGCTACTGTGGATAGTAACTGGGTAGCTACTGTGGATAGTAACTGGGTAGTTACTGTAGAGAGTAACTAGGTAGCAACTGTGGATATTAACTAGGTAGCTACTGTGGATATTAACTAGGTAGTTACTGTTGATATTAACTAGGTAGTTACTGTGGATAGCTAGTAGGTTGTTACAGTAAAGAGTAACTAGGTAGCTACTGTGGATAGTAACTAGGTAGCTACTGTAGAAAGTAACTGGGTAGCTACTGTGGATAGTAACTAGGTAGCTACTGTGAATGTAAAACTAGGTAGCACAAAGTCCTATTTATACTTTCATATACTGTGAAACCCTGTAAAGTTAGATCGAATAATTTATGGAACATTATAATTTAATCAAAATCGGTTTAATTAATATATTTTCACCAACTTAAATTTCACTAAATAGATTACATAATGCGATTTCAATTTGATTTAAATTCATTCTTAATAACTTAATAGCAAAATTCTAAACGTCTAAATTGATTCAACATTTGGTCTTGTTTGTTGATTGGCAGTTTCCCTAAAAAAGGTAATTGATTAATATACACTATACATGCTTGCAATTTTCATGGATGATGCAACTATTTAAATGGTGTACTTTTTGTTTAGGAAATTTGTTTCAATTTTGTCCCAGTTACCGAATTTTAGCTAATTTTCTTAATTTTTTTTTAGAAAAAAATGATTAATGAAAAATTTAGATAATTGCTTTTTACAGATTTTAGGGAAACGGTCCCCTCAACCTACAGAAATTATTGCACAATGCCGAAAATTGGAAAATCTATTTTAAATTTGATTTCCATACTTCAGTTATAAATGTAGTTATTCAAATTGCTAATTTAATTAGAATTTGTATCGTTCTATGAATTTAAATTTAATCTTTGTTTCGCTCTTAGAATAAATTTAAATAAATATACCTACTGTGAAATAGATTAATTGAAATTTACCAAAAATAATGTAAAAAGTCTAAAATATCAATTTTGTTTGTATTAAAATGTCAATTTAAACGTAATAAATACTTATTTACTATTCCTTAAAGTGTATATGAAGTCATAAAATGCCTTTTAGATACTATTTTTTTTTATAGGTCCTAAGATTCCGGGTTTCAGTTTCATGAATTTAATATCATTATCTGTATTCATATCATGAAATATTTTCGGCAGTTAGATCATGTTTTTCATTAGTGCTATATAGCATGAGTAATATATATGTATAAAATATAAATATTAATTCATTAAAACTAAATACGAAATAAAATCATATTTGATGTTGATACGTATGATATAAACTGCATTTGAAAATTTTCTTTTCTCTATGGCAAGTTATCTTCCTTGTTTACTAATTCCTATAATTCCTAATGTATAACGTAGTGATTTGTCTACCATTAGTAGCATAATCCTACGTCCTACCGTCTCCATTTTGGTTCACCTGAGGAGTATTAGGAACTATAGGGACTCCTTGAACTCAAAGTTTTGATTGCTCTAACTCTCTAAAAGGAGCCTACATCATCTCGAATATCATCACTCGATTCATATACCAGCATTGTTTCAATAACTAGTTATTCTTCAACAGTTAGAATACTAATTGAAGTGTTCATACAGCTGATGATTCTACTAGCTCATTTGCGAAGGGAATTAATTCTCTGGAAGTCTTAAAACCTTGTGATTTTTCTTCCCAAAGTCCTTCTTTTCATTCCTTGTGATCTTTAGGAAACACTCTGGAAGGGAAATGGACTCAAATGGGAGACATTCATAAAGCAATGACCTCGATTATCATTTCATCGAACTGGAGAAATTAGACTTCTAAAGAGCCAATCGACATGATGACTCCTTTTCTATTTCCATGCTTTTAAAATATGGGAATGTGAATCTTAAAGTTGCTTGAATAAATATTTTTTATGTAATTTGATTAAAGTGCCATTTAATTAATAATTGAAATGAAAGTGAATTTCAATGAATAATTTTCTTTAAAATTTGTATTAATAATTTTTATACGATTACAATTATGCTTGTGATTTTTTATATATAGGTATTTTTTTGCGTATTATCATGCAGGCCGTCAATTCACTCACATACATAGGGTAGAAAAAATAATTGGAACACTACTCTTTTTTGTATTTCATCTTAAAAACCTGGTTTTATCAGAAATAGTGATCAAAGTCTCATTATGTTGGCATGCATTCACTGTGAATAGTTTCGAGTGCTACCATATCAAGAACGATGACGCAATTCGAAAAAAATGGGAAAGACCTCAAACAATCGTAGTAACCATATGTCGGCCTCCCAAGCTCTTCGATAGGGATCGTCGATCATTAAATTTTTAATCCACATTTTGAGGAAAAAAAGGCGAAACGACACTGAAGGTGGGTGCAGAGTTTAAATCAGCATCTAAACAGGGTCTAGAATATTTCGTCCAACGGACAATTCTTCCACGGACAATTCATTCACTGACAATTCATTCACGGGCAATTCGTCCACGGATATTTCGTCGAACGGATATTCGTCCAACGGACTTTTCGTTCAACGGACTTTTCGTTCAACGGACTTTTCGTCCAACGGACTTTTCGTCCAACGGACTTTTCGTCCAACGGACTTTTCGTCCAACGGACTTTTCGTCCAACGGACTTTTCGTCCAACGGACTTTTCGTCCAACGGACTTTTCGTCCAACGGACTTTTCGTCCAACGGACTTTTCGTCCAACGGACTTTTCGTCCAACGGACTTTTCGTCCAACGGACTTTTCGTCCAACGGACTTTTCGTCCAACGGACTTTTCGTCCAACGGACTTTTCGTCCAACGGACTTTTTGTCCAACGGACTTTTCGTCCAACGGACTTTTTGTCCACGGACAATTCATTCACTGACAATTCATTCACGGACTTTTCGTCCAACGGATTTTTCGTCCAACGCACTTTTCATCCACGAACAATTTATCCACGGACAATTTATCCACTGACAATTCGTCCACGAATTGCTTTATTTTGTATTTTATAGTGTATATGGGATATATTTCATATTATTTTTCACTATTACATTAATAGCAAGGTGTAAATATACAATAATGTAGCGGTGTATTAAGCCGAAACATTTCATATGAACACACACAAAAAAGTGTTTAGTTATAAATTTTAGTTATAAAATTAGTTATGCTACACAGGTTGACCGTATCTATACCTCCTTTAATTTTTGCATTAATTAATGAATTATCAGTGCAGAAAATATGGAACTGAAATAATGGGGTACTAACAAGAATAAATGTGTAGATACGTAAGAAAGAGAATAAAATAAATACAATAGAGGTAAATAATAATTATTATATTTGCTTTTATTACGAGTCTGAAACTATGAAACGGACCGTTTGTACGTTAAAAGAATTAAACGTAACGATATAAAGTACTAATATCTAGTTAATTCTAGGAATTCTAGCAATCATCACCCTCCACCTTTCCGTATGAAGGAGTTGAAGCAGGTTTAGATGGAAGAGTGATTGAAAATTCAGATGAAAGATGTCTAGAAGCTTTATAATTAAATTCAGAGACGTATTGAAGCTGTATTGAAGGGCAACGGTGGTGAAACTCCATATTCTATAAAGTTTCTTGCAAGTGTTTCAATTATTTTGTCCAACCCCTGTATGCATAACTACAATTTCTATTTTTTATATACGTATACTATACGTAATTGTAAAATGATCATATTTTTGCCTGCCGAACGTACGTTATCTGTCATAGTTATGTCCTTCATTTTTGTTCGGTTTAGGTTTCCTTTCCCTAACCATTTGCCATCAATAATGTGAATTAATTTCCTGTTGGGGGCAAGCAAGCAGGCAAGGTAGGTAGGTAGGTAGGTAGGTAGGTAGGTAGGTAGGTAGGTAGGTAGGTAGGTAGGTAGGTAGGTAGCAGTTCAAATAGCGATACGCCCGCCACCTATTAGCAATGTCAGCTATGCAATTTCTACCGATAATTACACAGCGTCTAGAAGGCTTCCTCGAGTCCTAATATTGTTAAAGGTTGTATTAGCTGCAATAAGGTTAATTTAGGTACGATCTAGCAGGCCCCAAACTCGCCGCCATCAGAGTTACAATCTGGAAGCTGATTGGAACAAAATTGAACCGGTGGATCTGATAGAAACGTGAACTTTAAGATTTTCCTGAGAAAATCACCAAAACAATAAAAGTCGAGCAATGTAGTTTAATTGAACATATTAATTAATTAAATAATTACATGAATAAGCTGGGAAAATTGATCTAAAATATTTCTATTTTTTTTTTTAGCTTGAGTATTTTTTTCAAATTTATTGACTTTAACAACACGGAGATTGGAATCTTTTTTGTTATGTAATTCAAAATATCATAACAGTTACTCCGATATACTTTTATCAATACTAGTAAATAAGAAGGCCGGAGAATTCCAGTAAAATATTTAATATCTGCCGTCAATTATCGCTGTGATATACATTGGAAATATTTGTTTCGAAGTAAAGATTGCAATGCTATGATTTATATAATTTTGATGGAGTTTGGCACTATCTGAAGAATTATACTCAAACCAATATAAACCAAAAACGATATCATTATACGACATTACGAATTAAGTCTCTGAACCACTAATCTGAAGGCTGCAATTAGTAGCTTTTTAATTAATTTGTAAATTTATAGTCACGCTCCTGAATGCCGGAAGTTTGGACAGAAGGATTTCGGTGTTTCGAAACTGTCTGACGGAGTGGGAATATTTCATGTCAGAATTTGAACACGCCTGAATTACTTCAGAAAATGGAATTTATGTACCCACAACGGGATACATCATTTATCATTTTATCAGTAAAAGAAGTATTGTTGATAAATACAACAAAAATATTTGATTTTCGGTACTTATATATTATATTTCAATTTAAAAAAAATTAATTTCACTTAACATTTAACCTAGGCTCTATATTTCTCTTCAGTGCAATTGCGGTGACAATTTCTCAATTATATACTTTCATCACAACGCAAGTAGCAAAAAAGCTCCCGGCAGATTTAAAGAATCCTTGTGGCGTACTCCCCAAATTGGAGGCAGTTTATTTAGGTCATCATCCGCCGTCAATTCATATCCCTCGCAACACCATTGCCTGAAATGTCCCCTCAACGAGAAGATGGCCAGGATTGCTCTATAATGCCGAAGCTCATCCAATAAAGTCCAAATTTACTCTTTGGAAAATTCAGCGTCCACTTCCGCTCTTGGAGACAGCTACCGAGATATTAATCTTGTGACAAAAAGCGACGAAAAATACGTCCTTCATTCATAAAATTAGTTTGTTTGCTGAGAGTTACGCCGACAAAATGAGATTTATTACCCCGAAAAAAGGCAGCTGGCAGGAAGACAAAGTGTGACGAGTCTCCCTCGAATACAATTATCAATTTATTGCCATTCTCGGTGATTGTTAGTGGTGATGTATAGTGATTTCACACCTTTTTACCTACCAGAACCTGGGTAGGATACGTCACCAACTGAATATATCAACCAATGTCGTTCATCATGAAATATTGCCGGGAAAAAAAGTCTTAGATACGGTGAGACTTTGATTATACACTCAATATCGTCATCTTCAGTAGTGTATAAAGTCTTCGTCGCTTTGACTCGCACTTGTAACTCAAAATGACTTATTTTCAATATTTACAGGTTTATCAAGCCACATTACTATTTTTGAAAGAATCTTCTCACTATTATGTCTTATAACTTTTTGTTCATACTATTTATTTTGAGTGTAACCAAGTCTGATTTAATATCAATTGGATGTACTTGAACAGAAGTAAATCATCTTTTCACAGAAGGTCCATTCCAGTCCAATATGAACTTCACCTCTGTATCACATTCCCACGCAATATAGAAGCTAATGTGCTGTGAGTGCGTGCATCTGTTGTCGATGATCAGATTAGATTTCCACTACTTGCAGTCTGCACCGTACTACTTGTTACTTCGATTTCTCTTGCCGTTTGAGACGCACCGAGCCGTGTAACGAACCCCCAGATCTATTTTGCCGCAGCTACTCTCAAAAATCTTCGATGTCACCACTTTTCTGTAACTCATGTTGCCAGCAGAACAGGTTCAGGATGATTAGGTTTGCGCCATCTGGTGGCTTCAAAATGGGCCTTACCATTTGTTTTCAACACTCTAAAAATTCTATTCCTACTTTACTTTCTTCGTATTCTAGTATCCATAAATAAATTGGATATTATATTATTTAATTCAAGTCTTTCTGAATCCTATTTTTCTCATCTGGCATTAATTTGTCCTGGGAAATCGATGCTGAAAATACAGCTAAATTGACAATTAATTTCTATTAGATAATGAGATTTAAATATATGCCCTTTATTGCGACTCTATAATGAAATCTCTATCTCTTAATGGAATAACCGAATACCGCTTATCAAATCGTACTAAAAAATATACACAGGAATATTTGAAAATGTATTAAATTGCTCCCTTGAATGAACGCATTCACATTATTCTAACCCTAAAGCGTACAGCGAGTCACTGGTGGAACACTAGAAAAACATGTCTAGTGTCTTGTTCCTTGATGTATCGAATCAATTTTGAACATAATTACATACCTGAGACTCTCTTCTCGCTGAAA
Source organism: Caprella mutica (assembly GCA_947561585.1). NCBI lineage: Eukaryota > Metazoa > Arthropoda > Malacostraca > Amphipoda > Caprellidae > Caprella > Caprella mutica. The sequence goes on along the minus strand of CANNZV010000844.1, from coordinate 102,889 downwards.
TTAAAAATGATATACAAAATTATTCACTCACTTTTCTGAACAATGCCTTTGCATTCAGGCTAACTGTGGCATTTAGTTATTGACTTCTTCTAATTATGAACATTTTTGTAAAAGATAAAGAAGCAAATTAAAAAAAAAAAACCATGTATTTCTCTTCCACCCATTTAATTATAAAGGTTAGTTAACTTGAAAATGATGTCATATCCAAGGTATAAGTCATATCCAAGGTGTAAGTCATATCCAAGGTATAAGTCATATCCAAGGTATAAGTCATATCCAAGGTATAAGTCATATCCAAGGTATAAGTCATATCCAAGGTATAAGTCATATCCAAGGTATAAGTCATATCCAAGGTATAAGTCATATCCAAGGTATAAGTCATATCCAAGGTATAAGTCATATCCAAGGTATAAGTCATATCCAAGGTATAAGTCATATCCAAGGTATAAGTCATATCCAAGGTATAAGTCATATCCAAGGTATAAGTCATATCCAAGGTATAAGTCATATCCAAGGTATAAGTCATATCCAAGGTATAAGTCATATCCAAGGTATAAGTCATATCCAAGGTATAAGTCATATCCAAGGTATAAGTCATATCCAAGGTATAAGTCATATCCAAGGTATAAGTCATATCCAAGGTATAAGTCATATCCAAGGTATAAGTCATATCCAAGGTATAAGTCATATCCAAGGTATAAGTCATATCCAAGGTATAAGTCATATCCAATCATAATTGATAAAAATAAAGTATAGTCATAATAATTTAAAAATTAATCAGTTTTTCAAGTTTTTCCCATATAAATTGTCTATTTTCTTGTTAAAAAAAGACATCGAGACGTCTAATTACGTCCTGCTGAACAAATAAATTGTATTGCACATTTATTCCTCGTACAAAATGACTTATGCGGTAAAGGTTAACTACTTTAGTTTGCGTTCATTGACTGTGTTGGGGTAAAAGCAAAATTGTTTCTGAAATCACAGATTATCAATAATTCATGTGGACGTCCAGAGTGGCCCAGAATGCCTTTCTATGGAATGTCCTTAATTGGAAGAAGTGCTAACATGTACTGACCAGACCATATTCAATAGCCAGGGCCAACTCTGGTTACTGAACAACTAGTGTGAAGATTGAAATGAATTTTCACTGAACCTGAATTGGTTTTGTAATTTCTTTTAAATAATCCTATTCTTCCTTCTAATATGACGGAAATTTTTTAAATTTAACCATAAAAGATTAAGGGTAATTAATTGACTGAAGAGAATTTATAATGAAAAGAATTTGTAGAATTTTTCGATGTCAAGATCAATGATTTACGTATTTTCCTGTGGACTATGGAAATTATTCATCAAATAATATCTGTTGTTGAATATATAAAGCCTAGCACAGCTCCTCTGTGTCAAGGAAACTCTGCATTTCATCGCCGAAGAAGCCAAAAATCCAATACATCAGCGATTTGTTGCAATAAAAGTGAATGGCGAACAACTGGAGTATGGACAGTCTGTTAAAAGAACCAATGAAGTGTATGTGAAGCGGCCACAACAAGATCGATGAGCAGGATATGAGATACCAAGGCGATATCGGGCCTCAGAAACACATGCATGAATACGGCAGATGATGAAAAATTATGCTCCACTGCTACATAATCTTTTGTTATTCTTCAAAACTTATAACGTAACTGTAACTTATAACGAGGCTTTTTATTAATGGACTATTCTGTCAGTATTGGTTTTAATTCTCTAATTTTTATTAGTCTCTTCCAATATGTCTTTTTTCAGAATGATAAAATGTGTCAGTTTATATTTTTGATCCAATGATAATGCCGCTAATTTCGAAAGCTAAAAGCTAATAATAAAATCCTCTTTTCAAACTGCCTGTCTCACCCCGGCGATCACAACTCAAAGGATTCAATTAGGAATCAATACACGACGCTCCTTATCTTTTCCCCAAAATTGAGATCTTCTACCCATCATGTCCGTCAATCTCAATCATTTAATCAATTGCTGGCTAATTTTTGTCATTAGTGTGGAAAGCGTACGTAGGTGCGCGCCGCCGACGACGACGACGACGACGAACGCTAAGATTGTGCTGGAACTTCATCTTCTCCTTTGCGAAGAAGGCTGTTTTAATTAATTTGCCAGATCAATGGGTTTGACAGCTCCTGCCATAGGCTAATATTCTCCAATGGAATCTTTCATATTCTCTGACGGGGATCCTGAAGGATTATCTATACTCTGAATTGAAGGAGCTCTGACCTTCATTTCCAATAGTATTCAAGAAACTAAGAAAGGGAAAATTATGTCTCGTACGAAATGATTCTTTAACTAAACTGAATAAAGGAAAATGATCTTATTAGTGAATTTATAAGAAATGAATTGGTATTGGTACCAATTTTTTCTTCCTTTCTCATGAAAATTTATTGTATAATTGGTTCTATTCTATATTAAACATCTTCGTAACTGATGGTGGAAAAAGAATAATTTTTATTATAGTCAATTACGATTCAATCGTCTCAATCCCTTCAAAAATAAATACTTTAAAATTACAATTATCTGATATTTATCATATCTTGATGAGAGAAAATTGATTATTTTGAAAATATTCAACTACGATTCAATCGAGTGTTCCTTTCAAAATTAAAAACTTTAAAATCACAATCATCTCACGATGATGATAACAACCATAATGTTCTTATCAATTTTTTTTTATTACATCCGAAAAAGTTTCACAAACTTATGGAAATGTAAAATATATACAAAATCCCAAACTAAAACATGATACGAAATACTAAACTAAACAAAAAGTTTAAATGACAATGCAGTGGTATAGTGTGAAATCATTCAATATATTTACTAATACAGTATTCTATAAAAATCTTTTTGAATTTCAAATTATGGGTTAAAGTTACAAATTATGTCTAAATTTATGAAGTGTAGCACAAGAGAAACGACGAAAAAGTTGTACATCCTTTATTATTAAATTTAGTCTTTTAATTAGGTTATTGATAATGAATATTCTATTATTCGAAAGCTCTAAAGATAAAGGATGTACAACTTTTTCGTCGTTTCTCTTGTGCTACACTTCATAAATTTAGTAAGATTTCTCAGAAGGAGACCAATTAGTCAAAAAATTATGTCTTTAATGTCTATCCCTCATAAAGGTTTAAAATAATTTACTCCTTAGGTTTAAAATAATTTACTCCTTAGGTTCAAAATAATTTACTCCTTAGTTTGCTGTAGCTTCTCTCGGTAGGTACTTCATCTCACATTAGACTAATAAGGTGTTTGTCGATTGGAGAAGATTGCTGAGTAAACAAATTAGGGGATGGCGATGGTGTTTGCTTTGGAAAATAATGTAATTAAATATATTAAGTGTTGCATCACTGATTTAGATACATTAATGTGTTGCATCACTGATTTAGATACATTAATGTGTTGCATCACTGATTTAGATACATTAATGTGTTGCATCACTGATTTAGATACATTAAGGTGTTGCATCACTCATTTAGATACATTAAGGTGTTGCATCACTCATTTAGATACATTAAGGTGTTGTATCACTGATTTAGATACATTAATGTGTTGTATCACTCATTTAGATACATTAATGTGTTGTATCACTCATTTAGATACATAAATGTGTTGTATCACTCATTTAGATACATTAGGGTGTTGTATCACTTATTTAGATACATTAATGTGTTGCATCACTCATTTAGATACATTAAGGTGTTGCATCACTCATTTAGATACATTAAGGTGTTGTATCACTGATTTAGATACATTAATGTGTTGTATCACTCATTTAGATACATTAATGTGTTGTATCACTCATTTAGATACATAAATGTGTTGTATCACTCATTTAGATACATTAGGGTGTTGTATCACTTATTTAGATACATTAATGTGTTGCATCACTCATTTAGATACATTAAGGTGTTGCATCACTCATTTAGATACATTAAGGTGTTGCATCACTCATTTAGATACATTAAGGTGTTGCATCACTCATTTAGATACATTAAGGTGTTGCATCACTCATTTAGATACATTAAGGTGTTGCATCACTCATTTAGATACATTAAGGTGTTGCATCACTCATTTAGATACATTAAGGTGTTGCATCACTCATTTAGATACATTAAGGTGTTGCATCACTCATTTAGATACATTAAGGTGTTGCATCACTCATTTAGATACATTAGGGTGTTGCATCACTCATTTAGATACATTAAGGTGTTGCATCACTGATTTAGATACATTAAGGTGTTGCATCACTGATTTAGATACATTAAGGTGTTGTATCACTGATTTAGATACATTAAGGTGTTGTATCACTGATTTAGATACATTAAGGTGTTGTATCACTGATTTAGATACATTAAGGTGTTGCATCACTGATTTAGATACATTAAGGTGTTGCATCACTGATTTAGATACATTAAGGTGTTGCATCACTCATTTAGATACATTAATGTGTTGCATCACTCATTTAGATACATTAAGGTGTTGTATCACTGATTTAGATACATTAATGTGTTGCATCACTGATTTAGATACATTAAGGTGTTGCATCACTCATTTAGATACATTAATGTGTTGCATCACTCATTTAGATACATTAATGTGTTGCATCACTCATTTAGATACATTAAGGTGTTGCATCACTCATTTAGATACATTAATGTGTTGCATCACTGATTTAGATACATTAATGTGTTGCATCACTGATTTAGATACATTAATGTGTTGCATCACTGATTTAGATACATTAAGGTGTTGTGTCACTGATTTAGATACATTAAGGTGTTGCATCACTGATTTAGATACATTAATGTGTTGTATCACTGATTTAGATACATTAATGTGTTGCATCACTGATTTAGATACATTAATGTGTTGCATCACTGATTTAGATACATTAATGTGTTGCATCACTCATTTAGATACATTAAGGTGTTGTATCACTGATTTAGATACATTAATGTGTTGCATCACTGATTTAGATACATTAAGGTGTTGCATCACTCATTTAGATACATTAAGGTGTTGTATCACTCATTTAGATACATTAAGGTGTTGTATCACTCATTTAGATACATTAAGGTGTTGTATCACTGATTTAGATACATTAAGGTGTTGTATCACTGATTTAGATACATTAATGTGTTGCATCACTGATTTAGATACATTAAGGTGTTGCATCACTCATTTAGATACATTAAGGTGTTGCATCACTCATTTAGATACATTAAGGTGTTGCATCACTCATTTAGATACATTAAGGTGATGCATCACTCATTTAGATACATTAAGGTGATGCATCACTGATTTAGATACATTAATGTGTTGCATCACTGATTTAGATACATTAATGTGTTGCATCACTCATTTAGATACATTAAGGTGTTGTGTCACTGATTTAGATACATTAATGTGTTGCATCACTGATTTAGATACATTAATGTGTTGCATCACTCATTTAGATACATTAAGGTGTTGTATCACTGATTTAGATACATTAATGTGTTGCATCACTGATTTAGATACATTAAGGTGTTGCATCACTCATTTAGATACATTAAGGTGTTGTATCACTGATTTAGATACATTAAGGTGTTGCATCACTGATTTAGATACATTAATGTGTTGCATCACTGATTTAGATACATTAAGGTGTTGCATCACTCATTTAGATACATTAAGGTGTTGCATCACTCATTTAGATACATTAAGGTGTTGCATCACTCATTTAGATACATTAAGGTGTTGCATCACTCATTTAGATACATTAAGGTGTTGCATCACTCATTTAGATACATTAAGGTGTTGCATCACTCATTTAGATACATTAAGGTGTTGCATCACTGATTTAGATACATTAAGGTGTTGCATCACTGATTTAGATACATTAGTGTGTTGCATCACTGATTTAGATACATTAGTGTGTTGTATCACTGATTTAGATACATTAAGGTGTTGCATCACTGATTTAGATACATTAAGGTGTTGCATCACTCATTTAGATACATTAATGTGTTGCATCACTGATTTAGATACATTAAGGTGTTGTATCACTGATTTAGATACATTAAGGTGTTGTATCACTGATTTAGATACATTAATGTGTTGCATCACTGATTTAGATACATTAATGTGTTGCATCACTGATTTAGATACATTAATGTGTTGCATCACTGATTTAGATACATTAATGTGTTGCATCACTGATTTAGATACATTAATGTGTTGCATCACTGATTTAGATACATTAAGGTGTTGTATCACTGATTTAGATACATTTATGTGTTGCATCACTCATTTAGATACATTAAGGTGTTGCATCACTCATTTAGATACATTAAGGTGTTGCATCACTCATTTAGATACATTAAGGTGTTGCATCACTCATTTAGATACATTAAGGTGTTGCATCACTGATTTAGATACATTAAGGTGTTGCATCACTGATTTAGATACATTAAGGTGTTGCATCACTGATTTAGATACATTAAGGTGTTGCATCACTCATTTAGATACATTAAGGTGTTGCATCACTCATTTAGATAATTAGGGTGTTGCATCACTCATTTAGATACATTAAGGTGTTGCATCACTCATTTAGATACATTAAGGTGTTGCATCACTGATTTAGATACATTAAGGTGTTGCATCACTCATTTAGATACATTAAGGTGTTGCATCACTCATTTAGATACATTAAGGTGTTGCATCACTCATTTAGATACATTAAGGTGTTGCATCACTCATTTAGATACATTAAGGTGTTGCATCACTCATTTAGATACATTAAGGTGTTGCATCACTCATTTAGATACATTTAGGTGTTGCATCACTCATTTAGATACATTTAGGTGTTGCATCACTCATTTAGATACATTAAGGTGTTGCATCACTGATTTAGATACATTAAGGTGTTGCATCACTGATTTAGATACATTAAGGTGTTGCACCTCTGATTTAGATACATTAAGGTGTTGCATCACTGATTTAGATACATTAAGGTGTTGCATCACTGATTTAGATACATTAAGGTGTTGCATCACTGATTTAGATACATTAAGGTGTTGCATCACTGATTTAGATACATTAAGGTGTTGCATCACTGATTTAGATACATTAAGGTGTTGCATCACTGATTTAGATACATTAAGGTGTTGCATCACTGATTTAGATACATTAAGGTGTTGCATCACTGATTTAGATACATTAAGGTGTTGCATCACTGATTTAGATACATTAAGGTGTTGCATCACTGATTTAGATACATTAAGGTGTTGCACCTCTGATTTAGATACATTAAGGTGTTGCACCTCTGATTTAGATACATTAAGGTGTTGTATCACTCATTTAGATACATTAAGGTGTTGCACCTCTGATTTAGATACATTAAGGTGTTGCACCTCTGATTTAGATACATTAAGGTGTTGCATCACTGATTTAGATACATTAAGGTGTTGCACCTCTGATTTAGATACATTAAGGTGTTGCATCACTGATTTAGATACATTAAGGTGTTGCACCTCTGATTTAGATACATTAAGGTGTTGCATCACTGATTTAGATACATTAAGGTGTTGCACCTCTGATTTAGATACATTAAGGTGTTGTATCACTCATTTAGATACATCAACATTGAATTTTTTATGTGAAATAAACACTATTTTTTTGAGAAAGATTACCAGTATTTTATTTATTAAATTTATTTTACGAGGAGTCCTTTGTGTAAAGGACATTTTTTATAAATTCCAAAAAATTCTTTGAACCATATAATAAAATTGGAAAACAATAAACTCTTTCCTACACTATGTACAGTTTATTAATTAATATCTTCAAGCATATTGTTGTATAGTTGTGGCTGGCTATGCGTTCTTTATCAGTTCTTCACGTCTTAATTGGTTCCCGTAGAGAGTTAATAAAATAGTGTATCGATATTGCTGTTCCGGAAGGAAATGAAAGTTGGTTAGGTAAATTTCGCCATATTTTCGCATGAGGAGCGACAGGATGCAAGATTTTTGTTCTCCTCTTTCTCGAGTCTCGGGCAAATAAACCGAACTTTCTTTAATTGAAGAAGTTTGGGGGAGTTTTGTAGATATTTTTCTTGATACGGAGTGACTCCCCTCACTGAAACAAAATTACAGCGCTTTGCGATGTTCAACTTTTGAAGTACATTTTCCAGGCATCATCAAAGTTTGGCTGGCAATTATCCTGGCGGCTTAGGTATTTTTGTTCATTTGTAGATGTTAACTTCTTCGCATTCGAATGGAAGTGAAAGAGGACAGACACATCGGGAGGCATGTTTCCCAACAATCTGTAAACTTTTCAATTGTGTTGACATACTATTGTTACAAATTAAACATGTGGTTTCTTCCAAACTTTTGGTTTACAATTTTTCTAAAACCAACTGAAACTATTCCCAAGTTGACCGAAACATTTATCAAGTATTCCATTTGTTGAAGTTCATTCTTAAGTGACCCAAATTGCCCGGAGATAATTTGTCCTTTTTTCATAGTCCCGAAATGCAAGAGCCAAGAAGGACCAGTTATTCGCCGCCATCTTGACAAGCTAGAGCTTTGTAATTCAATCAGGCAGAAGAGTGAAATGATGGCGTTAATATAGAATATAAGAATAATCATAGTATGAGGAGGACTCCTGCTGGTTCCTTGCCAAATGTCCCAAACTGGTTCATGTACTCCAAAGAAATAAAGAATTTGTCTTATGCGGCCGTAGAAGAGAGCATGGCCCCAAAACACTGGCCAAAAGTTTCCACAATAAATGTTCTTTCATGTCATTAAGTTTTTGTGACACAGTTTTCATATGATGGGAGTTCATGATTAAGAACAAAGTTTATAGTCGACCGTATCTTCTTTATCGCACTACCGGAAATATTAATAAAGTCCCACTGTGTGTTTAAATTGATGTACCTCGTCCATGTTAGATAACTCGAGTACAATTTTGTGTAATAGGCTTATTTATGAGAAATATATTTCCAAATAGAAAATAGAGTGCCGTGTATTAGATACTACAGTCGAATCTTATTATTCATACTGAAATGATGTTTCACGCAGTACGATGTAAAATGCGTGATCTTTTTCATGGTCAAAAATATTAAGTTGCTTGCATGGTATTTTGCAAAGAAAGTGTGATAATTTTATAAATAATGGTAGGTAATATTCAGAGTGTTGTGGACTGTATACCTTTCCACCAATTTCAATCACTTTGATTGTAATGACAAGCGATATTAAATACAACGGGATAATTTATATTATTTACATTATATTCATTTTGATGATTGTTGTGCAAATTGTTTTTTGATGTTTGATTAAAAATTTATAACTAATTTGGCGGTGATGAGTTAGGATTTTGTTTGAAGTAATTTAATTCATTAGGGAAATTTACGAAATATCGGTTGGTACTACAACTTCGAACATATAAGAAAGAAACTATAAAAAATATTATTATTAGATAGCACTGTGTAATAATAATAGTTTCTATATTGTTTTTTCTTATATGACCGAAGTTGTAGAACTGACCGATAATTCGTAACTTACTCAATCTAGATAATTTGAACAATTGTCTTTTTATAAAAATGACTTCCTATTAATGAGTTACCTTTTTTATAACTTCTGTTCATATGAGCATATTAAATGTATTACACTAATTATATTAGGAAAGGCAAATAGAAGTGCATATTCAATCTTGTATTTCACTTTTCGATAATTTTGAAACTTTACTAGTTGCAATGTTTTTTTTAGATATTTTAGAATTAGTCTGGGTACACGACGACAAATTTGTAAAATTTGAAAATAATTTAAAATGAGAGAAATGTGAATTGTGAAATTAGCATCAAGCGGTGGCTATTTCTTCTGATGTGGAAACACTCAATTCCTTATCTGTACTTCAATTTACCTCTGTCGCACTGATAGCTTATTGAAGCTAATGACGTCTCCTCAGACGGCTCTGATAATTCGCGGTGTTTATGTCTTGCAAGTGCGGATTGTGGACGCGTTAGATACCCACCCCTTCCAATTACACTGGCTTAGGGTTTCATTGGGAGGGATTCAAAGTAAGCCCTTCGTATGAAGTATGGAAGGCGACCTGAGACCCGCAGACAAATTGCTGACTAAGGGATTTCAATCTAGATGATTTCGAGAGTTTTAGGACCAGTCTATAATGTGCTGCAGAAAAATGCAGTGTTTTAAATTATAGCCAAGTTATTTATTTGTGATTGTGTTAGCTTATTTTATACAGTGGCCACTTGCTTTACATTTTAGTTAAATAATTGTGGAATATATAACATGGTTGCCTAGTTGGTATAGTATCTAATAAAAATACTATACCATTTACAAAGTCAATGTACATGAAAGGATAAGGGAAATCAGATTGAAAGTCAATTAAGATATCTTCCTCTAATGTTTAAACTAGACATATTCCTTAGATTTTTCTCTTATTTACCCCTAAATCAGGTCTACGGACAATATAGAGAAATGCATCATCAAGACGGGTTGTCCGGGTAGTATGCGTGCGTCCCTCGAGTCAGTACATGGACTGCCATCAGCCCAATGAAGAAGTCTTAAGCCCCAAAAGTTCTTGGTAAATTGGTCTTATATCTCTCTTTGAGTTCCTTCCCTTCCAATGCTTATCGCTAGGAGTCGATGTAAGGCGACTCTCGATTTATTTTTATTAGAACAAATGAGGCAGATAAATTCTTTGGGTAAGGGACCTCAGACCTCCATCTGCCTAGTTTCTTTTTTTCTCCTGATTTGGTTTGAAGATATAAACGACTGCAAACGATTCCAAAGACTCTTGAGTGTTTCCTCTGTCGAAACATTTAGGAAAAGATTTGCTCCTTCGATTCGCCGGGGGAAGGATGTTGAAGCTATTTAAATTAGGGGCCTCTTCAATGGCCAAAATTGCAGAAAGCAATGGCTGATGCTGCTCTGCCATTGACTCTATATTTTCAGGTTTTTTATTTTCTCGATGGAAAATTGATTCGATTGTAAGAATTACTTTCCTCGTTACAAAAGATACAGATCTGGAATTTGTATTTCTAAAGTGTTATTGCTTATATCTTTGTAAGATATTATTATTTGTAATAGCAATGTATATTATGTGTATTAATCGTTAAATTACTTTCTATAGTTGGCAAATGTATTAGTGGGTTATTTGAATTGAAATTTAACCCTTTTATATGAAGTAAAAAGGACCTCTTCAATTATAAACTGTCGGTGTTGTTTCATTTAGGCGCGCGCAGTACAAGGGACTTCTTTTAGAAGTCATCGTTTTCGTTCTCTCAGACAACTTGTCACGTTTCGGAAGTGAGTCGGATGGCTCGACTAAGTCCGCCGGACAATCTGCCAGAAGCGTGGCTGTGTTTCCTGACAAATTCTGATCCTCTATTGTTTCTGACAGTATTGGACATCCACCAGATTTTTATGTTGTGTTATGCACATTACGAATTCATGAATGAGAAACTTTCCATTTTGCATACGAGATAGATTATGATAAAAACATTTGGTGAAGCTACACGTGGACTGACTGACTCTCTCTTCGTGCACCTTTGTATTATTTTTAGTAAGGAAGATTTTTTTATGATACATTTATTCAAATAAACATTTCGGTTAGTATAGCTATCGATCTTTATTATTGACTCTAAACGATTGAAATAGTGTCTTCAATTGAAGTGAAAAGTCAGCGTCAAAAAAAAAAAAAAAAGAGTATAGACTTTTATTCTAATGTTGAACGATAGTAGTAGTATTTAAAAAGAAACATTAGTAATTATAGGTTACCTGTCACCACTCTTTTCACTAAAGACGATTCCGTAGTTTGTTGCATCCGCTAGTTTGTCGTACTGCACACTTCATTATTGTTCAGTGACCTTGCAGGAGGTTTGGAAAGGTATAGTCGGTATACATATACCAGTATATAATATATTTATCAGAAATAAACTGCAAATATACCTGTGAATTTCAAAAAAATGAATATCGGGAGGCGTCCCCCACGAATACCATAACTTTTAGCTAGCAAAAGATTATAAAAGCTTTCTATATATAAAATAATCGTTAAGTTTCTCGTAATTATTTTCTTTTTGCCGTCTACGAAATGACACGGAGTAATTAAAGCAGATATTAAAACTGCCTAAAAAATAATATAACTATTTGTTTTAATTATAATTATGCTGCGTTCTATTTTGATGATCTGATACTTCTTTCCCACGAAAATCCGAGTAATCCTTCTCAAATCTCTTAATGGAAGATTGTCCTTATCAGCATTTGAATCCATTTAATATGTTTGTATGATATTTTACCGAGCTCCTTAATGTATTATGTACTATTATGGACAAATTAATAGTTTTCCTAGCAACAAAAACACGAATTTTCGGCTCAATCTGTTATAAAATGTTTTAGTTGGAATTATTAGTTTGATATAAATACACAATTTTAAAGATGAATTACTTTTTAGCTGAAAATAAAATTTTCAAAGACAAAATTTTATTTGCTTAAAGTGTATTAATTAAACATGTTATGAACATGTTTAAACAAGTTAGGAACATGTTAAAACAAGTTAGGAACATGTTAAAACAAGTTAGGAACATTTTCAATCAAGTTAGGAACATGTTCAAACCAGTTAGGAACATTTTCAATCAAGTTAGGAACATGTTCAAACCAGTTAGGAACATGTTAAAACAAGTTAGGAACATGTTCAAACAAGTTAGGAACATGTTCAAACAAGTTAGGAACATGTTCAAACAAGTTAGGAACATGTTCAAACAAGTTAGGAACATGTTCAAACAAGTTAGGAACATGTTCAAACCAGTTAGGAACATGTTCAATCAAGTTAATTGAAAATATATTTTGACCAATTTTCTTGATTTTTCATGTAAAGTGTATGTTTAATAACTATAGAGTATTGTAAGTGCAGCCTATAAACACAGTGTTATTGAGTAAATATACACAAGGCTTCTGTTTATCCTACACTCCATAACAAGAGACTATCGCGTATGCTTCGCTCAGCTACGTAACTCGGCCACAATTCATAGAGTGATTACGTCAGCAAATATTCACTACTGAGTGTTCGCCACTTGAACGTGTTATTGGTAGAATGTTTTTTGTTCAGTTATTTTCTCAGTGTCTTTTAGGTCAGTGTCACACGAGCGTTTTTGACTGTGAAGAAATTATTGTTAAACCCATTTTATATGTATAGGTACATGTCACACGACGCTTTTGGAGCGTTGAAAACGCTCTAAAAACAGACGGAAACAGTTTTCTGATATTACTTACATGAACGTTAACGCAATCTCCTTGAAATTATATAGAAAATGAATAGTGATAAAATATAGATATTTTCTACGAATAATAGCAATGGAACACAGGGATGGTATAGACACTGAGACAGCTCTGTTGTCTGCTTTCTGATTTACTCTGCTTAACTGCAAATCTACCAAGTGTTAATTTCGACAAGAGTTAGTTGTGTAGCAAGAGTCTGGTGCCGATGCATAGTTAGAAGTTGGAGCGAAGTTAGAGTGGCGACAGCTTGCCTGACGTCAGCTGCTTTTCATCAGACACTCAAATGTCTGTTGATATGACAGTTACTCCCCAAATAAGGACTTAGTTGTGGCTGTTCGGCTCCCACCCGTTGAGTTCAGGAAGTTTGTGTCAGTTGTAATGATGCCAGGCTCTCTATGTTATGCACTCTCTTTTGTAAGCCGGTTTGAACTTTGCACATGCATTAGTTCAGAATTATGTTATATAGAAATGTTCAAGTGGGGATTTTCATTATAATACCTACTTTGCATAATTCGAATGATTCGAATGAGCTATAAATATGCAAAGTTATTTATTATTAACATTGTTAATGTTGATATAAAATTGGTTCTTCTTTTGCTCTTATTATTCCGTAGAATAGAAAAGGGAAAAATGTCCATTATTAGTCCGCAGGTATCATGTTCTCTCATCGAAAGAAGAGAGAGACTCGAATAAGTTTGTTGTTATCACATTACAGAGACATCCGATTTGTTTTGCAACTGAAGACACGGGTTTGCCGGAGTAGGAAGATTGATATTTTCCTTTGAAGAAATGAATCAGTACTTCAGATAATCTTGGCCTGCACTTACGTATTCGATTCAGTAACTGACTTCTAAGTCCTTTCTATTCAAACACTCACCAGTGTCAAGAAGCTTAAATAAACTTAAGACTATAGGGTACATTTTCGTAGTCTATATTCCACTACTTCCAACCAAAAACATCAATCTAAATAATCATGAAGTAGGTACGCTTGATGCGAGTTGTGATTTAGGGCTGCAGTTTCAGTGTTCCTAAGTAGGCACTGTTAGTGATGCCTGTAATGTTCCTCAGCCAAATCCATTGGTTCTGATCCGCCATAAACTCTTGGAAGCAACTCTCATAGCCCATTCTAATGACCGCACAAACTTTTAATGACTTGCCCTGATATGTGTTGAGAGGCAATGTACATATACATCATATGGATACACAGTGCATCGATCTAGGAAGCAATTATATTTAATTTATACCTTTGGAAGCTTCTGTAGCCAATAGACTTCTCTGCCGATTTGAAAGTTATCATGCCATCATTTCTGAGACACTTAGAACGCTTGCCGAAGTTCCTTATCTTCAAATTGAACTGTTCGCTTCATCCAATATATGTGCACTTGAAGTTGCTTTATTGATCCTCAAATTACAGTTGATTAATGAGCCACCTTGATGACTGCAAGAAGAAAGCTATTTAAAATAAACCTATAGATTTAATGTGTCATTACTGATGTACTAGTAATGTATATTTTCGCAATTTAAATAAAATATATATAAGATGAGCGATTATTCCCTCTAGCACTGGTTATTGATAATTACCAGATTGGATTGAATTATGCTATTTCACTTGTTGAATCCCCGAGTCTTAAATATTCAGAAGAGGGGGAGGGGAACTCTAATAACTTCATGATTTTTCATTTCTCGCTCCCAACTTCTTCGGCTTATTAATTACCACTCGCAAATAAAGTGTCGTTTTTATCTCGTTAAATAAGCAAGTCTTATAAGGCTCCATTAATTCCCGAATAAATTGCCCCCTTCTAATAAATTTTGTGGACAGAATAGCGATATCGGTCTTTGGGGATTCGCTTCAGGGTTTATAAGATTGGGTGGACCCTGTCAGTCTCCACATGTAATTAGGGGTGCGGTGATGCGAACTAATTCTGTTTGCTGTGTTGGTACGCAGAGGGAGACACCTTCCATATCTTACCAATTCACTGGGAAAGACACCTTCCATATCTTACCAATTCACTGGGAAAGACACCTTCCTTATCTTACCAATTCACTGGGAAAGATACCTTCCTTATCTTACCAATTCACTGGGAAAGACACCTTCCTTATCTTACCAATTCACTGGGAAAGACACCCTCCATATCTTACCAATTCACTGGGAAAGACACCCTCCATATCTTACCAATTCACTGGGATAGCCGTTTTTCCTCATAATACTAATTTGTTATTTTCAACATGAATAACTAAATTAAAATTGAATCACTATTTTTTGGCGAAAATTAATGTATATTTAATTATCATTAGCTATGTAGGGACGAAATTCGATTTTATTTTTCTTCCCCCGTTGTATAATTTGAAGATAGTCTCTGAGTTTCAGTTCTACCTATCGGAAATTGAAATGTCGATTTAGCGATAACCTTGGATAACAATGGATATGAATTTCTATGGCATCCCTCTCTTCCATTTTGACAAAAGCTTTCTTTTCACTCACAAAAACACTTCAATTTTTTGCATTTAAAAATAGTAGCTAATAGATATTTAAGATATATTCTATATGACTAGATTATCCGTTGATTTTACTTCTAACGAGCATGAAACTGTTAATTATTTAATTTAGTCAATCAATATTACTTTACCCAATAATAAACTAAAGAAATTAATGATGTTAATTGTAGTTCATTTGTACACACAGAAAACCGTTAAAACTGACTAACATTCAAATGAGAACTTTTGATATTGTTTTTCTCGTCACTGCGGCCTGTCTCTCGTTCTCGAATGTTCCCTCTGAATATGCATACAAGACTGAACGCTTTTTAATTAGCCTCTACGCTCCAAAAAGTATTTAAATGAACAGTTGAATTGACAAAGTGATGCTCTACTCCCACTATTGGTTGTTATTTATCTATTATCCAAGTAGAACAAATTAATGTTCATTTTATTGGTCTTCCCAGACCTTCAGAGTTAATATAAAATAGGTTTTCGATGACGCAATATCTGCCATTTTAGGTACGTAATTCAATCCAAGTATGTGAAAAATTTCCTGCATCTGCAATACCTAAATAAAATAAGCTTCTTTCAAGCTTACATGAATAAAACCTATAAATAAGTTTTAATAGTCTATCAATGATAATATAATAATACTGTTTATAGTTATATTTAATTATCTAGTTTATGTGACAGATGATATTTGTAGATTTCAAATCGATATAAACAGCGTAATAAATAGTAGATATATTATCTCCATGAACAAAGGTCACTAATTCAAGCCTCCTGAAATGCATTTGCACAATCCCGAGAATGCACTGCGCGGTTTTAGGATAATTGAAAATGCGCGACAATCTCGAGAGTGTGCAAGGCAGGTAAAGGGTATGAAGCAGGACCAACAGTGATGGAGTAGATAATCAATTATTTATGCATTTAATTGGTCCATTTAATCAAAATATGATAGTTAAAGCTATACATAATAACTTGGTAATATATTGGTAATTAAGCTAGAGTTAGTTAATTAATTCAAAAATGGTATTTTAATTTTTCTGGGATATCAAACATTCTACCAAACGTTTGGAATTAACCTCATTTGTTTTCCCTTTATTTTTAATGTAAAAATATCGTCTTTTATAATGAATAAAAAGTTAAGCCAGTTTTTTATATATAAAGTTACATGTTATTAATAAGAAAGAGCAATTTGATAAAACGCGCAACTGACACTTACATTTTCAAGATCCTAAAAACACGCAGCGCATTCTCAAGATTGTGCAAATAGACTAATTGCGTGGAACACATGCATTGTAATCAATGTGATATTCTTTACCTGTTGCTGTTGACGAATATATACCAGTCTTTGATTCATTTAGGTTTACTAGAATTTATATTTATGACCAATGGGATTGTGAACACCGTATAATCTTTTGGGTAATCTAAATCTGCTTCTCTGGAAGATATATTAATTTTGTAAACACAAACTATCCTTGATAATGACACCCAAAAAGATTTACTCGACAAAAAAAGTGAATTTGCAGAGTGTGACGGCATAAGAATGGAAACTAGAGGGCCTGGTCCACCCCTCCATGGAATTCAACCACTCACTCGTAGTTCCTGGAGGAATTTCCTCTTCTGTAAAGATTTTATCTTTTTTTTGTAATGGAAATAGGTTAAAAAGGTGATTGGGTTATAGAATAACCCGGGCACTACATAATAACATCAAAATTTTTAAATTGGCCAGTTCAAAAATGTCAGACAGAGGAGCAGCTACAGTCGCATTTCACTGCGCCGGACAGTCTAACCTTCAATTGCAAGATCGACTATCTGGAAATTCTTGAAGAATTTCATTGATAGGGGTGATTTGACTGATCGTCCGAGAAATACTAATACTCCCTTCGGTCTAAAGTTCTAAACCTATAATCAAACGCATTCGGGAGAAGATTAGGATAAACCAGAATCGATTAGGTTGCTAGCGAAGACAGCTGACATGAGTCCCAGAACCTTGAGACGACTCGTCCACGAATACCTGCAAATTTTCTCTTCAAAAGACACGTCATAAAAGTCAAACCCTGTCAGCAGTTGTAAAGCAAAGAAGATAGGAGAGAAGCAAACTTCTACTGAAAGAATTCAAGTCTGGCATGACTTGGGAGACTGTTTGGTCAAATGAGAAGATCTTTACAGTTAAATTGACAGAATGATTGAAAGGATTGTCTAATAGATATTCTCCATAATCAAATAACCGTGTATCGAACCATGAAACCATCTTTCGTAATGGTGTGGGCGGTAGTTTCATAAACTAATTAGAGGTCTTCCCTCGTTTTTGACGATCAGCGCCAAAATTAACGCCAAATGTTCTGTTCGAAACATTCTGGAGCCGGTGTAAATTAGAATGTGCGGAAGATCACTTCGATGAAGAGAGTTTGTGGACATTCCAAGTTTCCAACAAGACGGTGCCACGTCACACTCATCGAATGTTACTCAAAACTGGTGCAGAGAGCTTATTCCCAGGTTCTGGTTAACCGAAAAAATATGGTTTCCCTGTTCCCCGGATCTGAATCCCATGGACTTTTCAGTGTGATCCATCCTTGAATTCAAGGCCTGTGGGAAAAATTCCTCTGAGTGTGGACAATTTATAACGCTCTGTACAACGAGCGTGGTAAGAAATTCTCTATGACCAGCTGCGTGCCGCGGCCAAAGGTGTTCGTAATACAAAGTGGTACAATTTGAATAATATTATTATTTTAAATTTTTATTGATGTTCATGTAATAATAATACATATCTGTAAATAGTTAATTATATTTTTCATTACATTGTTATATCCCTTTTTATTTATTTTAAATTTACAGAACCAGAGTAATATGTATACAAAATTTTCAAAATGGCCGCCTTTTCCTTTGATCATTTTCTCTACACGTGTTGTTAGAAAAACACAAGAAATACGCACTGCTTCTTCGTTCAACTTGGCACAGGCGTAATAAATGGATGTTTTCAATGGGTCCAGATTTTAGCAGGAACGAGTTAAAATTTTGTTTCCCAAGAACGAAGTCCATTGGATTGATGGCAGGTCTTGAGGGCGGCTACATTGTTTTTTCTAAAAGCTCTCGAAGTTGTGATTGTACCACCTAGGAGTCGCATAAACGCCGTTTGGGCTGAAATTGGATGAAGGTTCCAAATGATTCGTAAACATCTTCTCATCTGAATAAATCGAAACCTTTCATCTCGATCGATGAATTGTTTCAAGGAAACATGTAACTGTTTAGACTGCTTTTTATTTAGAGTTAACTTTAGATCCTTCGTGGTTAGCCTTCGCATTGAGTATTTAGAAACTACCATATGTTCCGAATTCAGGTCAATTCACTTCTTCACCGCAGAAATCACACTTTTCGTGCAAATTGATTGCTCTATTTCTGGAATTGGTTTTACTGACTACTCAGGTTCCAGGCGTTGTAATCCATTTTGCAACACACCTTGACCTAACTGTTTGAACGGTATTCCTAGTCCTAACGCTAGTGCTCTTGCCGTCAACGATCTGGTTTTGTCACTTTTAAAATACCTGGAATAACTGCTTGAAAATACTTCTGGCACTCTCTGTACTAGGTATTTTTTCTGAAATCGGTGAATCTCTGGAATAATTAGTTGATATACTGTAGATAGATTTATTTTTATTGTATCAGTTGATTCATTTTTGAATTTTCTGCGTTCCCTGTCCTTTTATAATTTATTTTATCATTCGGCCTCTAAAAAATATTTTAAGTTCAATTGAATTTCATTTATGCTGAACAACAAAAGCTGGCTATTTCTTCTTTCTTCTGAATTATAGTATGAAAATGTAAATTGCTTCAGAAAATCCAAGCTGTGAATTCTTTGGCTGCCTTGTTGGTGTGTTTTTTGTTTTTTGGTTTCCTCGCATATTGTCTGAATGAAATTGAATATCGATGTAAGTTATTTTTTGCTCCGACAGATCAAAGACTTTGGAGTATCAAAGATGAGGAAACTATCGAGGGGAATAAAAAAGGGGGGCTGAATTTCTTTCAACATATTGGCTATTCTTTAAATGGATTCAATTTAATTCTATTATGAAATTCGCTCATTCGTGAAGGACCAACATTTGTTTTGACATTCCTTGTTAGGAATAAATATTGGCATACGGAAAATTATTCATGAAATAAATATTGCTCATATACCTTAAATATTATTCCCATCAATGTTCTATTAATTAACCGTTCTAGTGATTATATTTCAGAATACTAATAGTTATGTGATTTTATTGCAATAGTATAAAATCCTCTTATGAGTGAGAGCACTTAACTTCTTCAGCTTTCAAGGGGAGTTCCCCGATTGATAATAATAATAATGTAGTCCATCGATATCTACTCGGCAAAACCCATCCATTTGTCAGTCGCAATTTCATCAAATCGACTCCCAATTTTTAGGCGCAAATGGAAAAGTGTGAAAGATTGTAATTAAATTGGAAGATGATAATCGATGGGAATCTTTTATTTGGCCAAAATTTCCCTTCATTTCCTAATGTCAGGATTCACTAATGAATTTTATATGGTTTAGAAACTTTTTTTTGGACTTTTAATGTGATTTGAATGATTTTGAATATTATTTTGATATTGTAATGCAATACTAAATTCGACACACTGGGGTTAGATAAAGTTTTCATGTAAGTTTTCAATGATTTGTTGAAAAATAAACTTTAATATTCATTTAACTTTAATTTACACTGTAATGAGTAGTGATTAGAACAGTACTTCTTGTACAGGTAATTGAAACAGAGATTTTACTGATAAATTATGGTATAAATAAAACTACAGTTATAACTATTATTTCTTATGGAAAACGGATATCTGTATTTACTTAAAATGTTATGTTTCTTTTGTGCAATTGTGTTTTGTAAATATAGGCATAGAAATTATAGTAGATGGAATAGAATAAATAAAACAAAAATAAAGAAAAATCGAACTGATGCAACTATATCGAATGTAACTATTTTTGAAGTTAAAAAGTGTGTTCGGTGTAATTTAAATAATTAATTTAGTATTAGCAATTAGTAAGATATTGCAGGTGTGCCCCACTCTTATTACGTCTCAGACTTATGACAATTGAATGAGTTTCTCCTTCATTTCTCCTGGTATAGAAAACATTCAAGGAGTAACTTTGGTATTTTTTTGGATGTTTTCAGTTAGGCTGTTTAATTAAAAATCATTTTATGATGAATAAAAGTTATATTAGCTTAACCATAAAATTATTATATCTATAGATTGACATAAGTGTGAGACATAATAAGAGCGGGGTATGCATGCTCGTGATCCACCTATTTAAAGGTTTTAATTCATTTCTCTAACATCAGGAACTATTATAACTATATAGGTGTGGAGTATTAGTTTCTTCATAACTTAGATCCACTTCATAACTCAGGGGCACTGATAGTTTTCTATGATTGAAATCTTGGAGAAAACTATGGTATTTGAGAGATAACTAGAACAAAATACATGACTTATATCGTTTTCTATTATTTAAACATAGAAAATACTTCATAACTCAGGTGCATTTTATAACTCAGAATTTTATAACTCAGGAGTTTTACTGTAAAATTCTTCCCGTTTATATACAACAGGTACAAGAGTCACAAAGTTTTAGTCAATCACATCACTATCTAATATATTTTGAAAATAATTGAAACAATTATTTGACAAATATTTAAAATTACGCCCGGCTATTAATTGTTTACGTTAAATTGAATCAGATTGTGAGTATAACCTTGCAAACTAAAAAGAATTTCACTTCTGAAATCTCTTGGACACTGGGGTAAGTTACGAATTATCGGTCGGTACTTCATTTTCGGTCATATAAGAAAAAACAATATAAAAATTATTATCAAGTAGCACTTTGTAATAATCACAATTTTTATATTGTTTTTTCTTATATGACCGAAGATGTATAGTACTGACCGATAATTCGTAACTTACCCTATTCGGAGTGTAGGAAAAATGGGACAAAAGAACATGGTTTAGTAATTTGTTTGTAAAATTAATGTTCATTGAAATCTGATTGTGGAAAATAAACGTGTGAAGATTCATAATTTAGGATTTAATTAATCATTAAAATATGCTTCATATATGTACCATTTGTCAATAGTATCCTATTTAGTTTTTTATTGTGTGATTAATTAGCATCTATAAATTGACGCCTAACCTTAATAGCTATCATTCTTCATTTTGATATAATCTCATTCAGATTCATCTCTGTATCTGCTATGAAACTGGTCATTGTTGCTTCCTATTTCTTATATTTCTAGGCTAACGAATTAAGTCATTTCTTCATTTTGAAATAAACCTCTTCAGACACATCACTGTGTTGTTGCTTCCCACTTCTAGCTCTGTATTTCTAGGCTAACGAATTAAGTCATTTCTTCACTTTCCGTTGCCTTCCTCGTGATTGTGGCTCATAGCTCAGTTTCCTCTGGTGAGTTTCTGGTGAGCAGAACTCATTACCTGACAAACAGTGTCTACTGGTGATACGGAGGCAGTAAATCACACCAAACCAAACATACTTTGATATTCATTAAAAGATCCGACACTCTGATTATCACCGCGGAGTACAATAAGGTGGCGGAGTGATTCTTTAGTTAGAGTAGCTGTTAAGTACGTTCGTGAGGATTTAGAAATTGTTGTTTGCTTTATATTAATTCTACTTGGCATAATAGAGTCCTCTGTTCATCATGGATTCAATTGCGCACTTCTGTTACCAAGTGTTTCTTTGCGCACTTCTGTTACCAAGTGTTTATTTGCGCACTTCTGTTATCAAGGGCTTCTTTGCGCACTTCTGTTACCAAGTGTTTCTTTGCGCACTTCTGTTACCAAGTGTTTCTTTGCGCACTTCTGTTATCAAGTGTTTCTTTGCGCACTTCTGTTATCAAGTGTTTCTTTGCGCACTTCTGTTACCAAGTGTTTCTTTGCGCACTTCTGTTATCAAGTGTTTCTTTGCGCACTTCTGTTATCAAGTGTTTCTTTGCGCACTTCTGTTATCAAGGGCTTCTTTGCGCACTTCTGTTACCAAGTGTTTCTTTGCGCACTTCTGTTACCAAGTGTTTCTTTGCGCACTTCTGTTATCAAGTGTTTATTTGCGCACTTCTGTTATCAAGTGTTTATTTGCGCACTTCTGTTACCAAGTGTTTCTTTGCGCACTGCATTATAATATATGTTAAAACTGTAGGAACTATCGAAAAGTGCAGATTTTTTTCCTTATGAACGATATTCAAAATAATAATTTGAATACGCAATTTATAAAGAAACTGCTTTGTAAACTGATATTTTATGTCCTTACAAAAACTGTAAAATATACCTATATATTTCATCAATTAGATAAACAATTAAGAGTAGATTCGGTATATAAAACTTTTAATTATACCAAATATATTTAAATCAAATTTTGAATAGTTAAAAAGTATAATTATTTCCAGCTAGATCACTGACTATGATGTTGTACTGTAAAGAAATGATCATTTGTTTCTATAAAATCGGTATCTCCTTTGTAGTCTTCCGTTCTTTCTCCGTTGTTGATGCCATGAACAGACCGCTATTAGGATGTCTTATTAATGGCTCTACTCAACTGTCATAAACTTTACAATCGACAGTAAAATATTTCCGCTATCTATCTAACTAAAGAGACAACTGCAGTTTCATTTTTTTTTCTAACTTCTGTGTAATTTCTCCAGCTAAAATGGAAGAAAGAAAAATCTCGATTGGACTATTTCATTCATTTCATCTCTGACCAATCCGTTTATATTTAGAAATATAATTGACGAACTGCAATTTCCAATAAAGAATAATTCTTTTCCAAGGTGAAACCAATTCGCATTGTTACTAAAAGAGTTCCAGCAATGTCAAACCATTCCTCTTTGGTTATTCCAGTGCCAATCCCACCGCTGCCACCAATAAATCTGTCCGAATCACGAACTGTTGAGCCCCGAACATCCTTCCATCCCTGAACGACCGTTCTGCAAACGTCATAATGATTCCCATTGATATTGTCTCTTCAGCTCTTCTCATTTTGAGGAGGATAACACGTACTAAAGTCTCTTCCTTTGCGATCGTATAACTGTCACCGTCAAAATTCTCCCTATACATCCTCGAGTTTATTTCATCGGTTCGACTCGTTCCATAAGTCCCGAATATGCGGCATTGAGGTCGGCAATGCGGAGATACGGGAAAACAAAGTCTCTTTTCGATGCCTTGATGATATCATTTTGTTTTGTGATTCGCTTTGAATGTAGAAATGTTTGTGTCTCACAGACAAAAACATAAATGTTAGCTTATTATGAATAGATTCATGACTTGTGAATTTTGACGAGTATTAAAATCTATTTGATATCGTAATAATGTAAATTATTGTACTAATGATGAAAAATTTAGATACGTTCTAATGTGATACTTCATATAAGGGACTAATAATCATCTGTGAATTTAATTCACCAACTTTCTGTAGACTATAACTGGTGAAAATTATGAGACATATACTAGTGAAATCTAACGGACAACTACTTAGCTGAACTACCAATTAGGAGGCGAATTGCTGCTACTGTGCTAATCTCTGAACCAGAATTGTCTAATTTCCATCAGCAAGCACAGCGAGTCATGGGGGCTCATTTTAGACATGAGTGAGTGAGAGGAGGATTGGATCGGGCTTATGATACGCTTCGAGAGTTGCTCCATACAGTCTATAATTATGAACAGAGAGCTCGTTTCGCTTCTCTTTGACTATCTTTACAGTATAGAATGATCCCTTGTATTGGAGGTAAAGTTGGTTTTGCTTAATACACTCTTGGATTTTGATAGAAATGATTGAATAAAGCCTATTTTTTAGTATTCTCCGTAGAACTGGAGATAACTCGTATGATATCAATTCTCTCACCCCAATTCATGTTTTGTTAAAATATGGATGAGATGCAAGAAGTATTCGTTAACTAGGTTCGTTCGTTCTTTGGGTTGAATATCTTTCGAACTTTATAGGAAACTGAATAGGGATCAGTGATCAGTGTTACTCGTTGTATCATAGGATTACATGATATAACTCTGTTTAACGCATTTTATAGTATTTAATACAACTTTATGCTTTTGGATATTTACCAATTTTTAGGTTGAATTGCACTGAAATAACTTTTCTGTACCATTTCAGTCAAAAACTAATTCAAGTAGCGCTGATTTTCTAATTTCATTCATCAAATTATCATTAGTTATCACCTTTTATGATATTTATAAATTATATAAAGCACTAGTAATAGCAATTAAAAATTGTGATGTACTTTTCACATGACTTTCTGTGAACATATTTTTTCTTCACAGTAGTATCGAGTGTCAAATTTCTATGTTATTGCACAGGTAGCAAAGAATGTGTTTGTACTGGGCCTTCATGGCGTAGTAAAATACGCTCTCACGTAATTTGATGGTGTATCACTTGTATCAATTCCTTATGGGTCGTAACTTTTAGTGCCATATTAGCAAATGGTGTTCTAACTTGTAGTATCGGCTATATATGCAAGGGACCCCAGGTACCATGGGTAGGGAACATCCTGTCAAAATCACGCATTTCGTTAGGTTTTTGAAAACTTAAAATTTAGACTATTGTGAAAAAAAAATGGAAAATTAAACTATTTTCTAATAATTAATTTTATTTATATTGACCTATTATACCATTGATTTCGAGAACCAATATTTCTTCATACTTAAAATTGTGACAAATTAATAGTATCAAATTATTTTCAACAGGTACTGCTAATATTTTATCCTGTTCACTCTGAATTGATATTCACATTTTCCTTTTCTACAGGTACGCTTAGTATGCCCAGATGCTTTAGTTTAAGAGTCTCAATAAATCGACATCTTCCGATATGATTGGGTAAGTAGCAGACCGTCAATCTCTCTATTTTGATGAGTGTGTTTGGTGACGTGGTAGACTAGATTTAAGGGCCGTGCACACGCTGGTTTTTTTAAGTCTTTCTACCAGACTTTTTGCTAAACTCCTCCTACTTTTCCCCAAGAGACTTTTGAATCATATAAGAAAAAAAACGGTATCATGGATACCAACTAATATAAAAAATAATTAAATCGTCTATTCTTGATTGAATGATTAGGAGGAGCTTAGCAAAGTAGGAGGAGCTTAGCAAAGACTTAAAAAAACCTGCGTGTGTACGGCCCTTTAGATTGCACAACCATCTTCTTACCTCCAGCTTCTACTTGATATCCAATGTGTTGAACCTCCTTCTTCAGTTTCTTCTGTGATATCGAACTATTATTTTCTATTTGTTTTCTTGGATCAAGTGTAGTTAAGGACCCCAGCTCAATCTGGGGTCCTTAAACTACACTTGGGTTAACACTGGTGTCCTTAAACTACACTTGGGTTAACACTGGTGTCCTTCAACTACACTTGGGTTAACACTGGTGTTCTTCAACTACACTTGGGTTAACACTGGTGTCCTTCAACTACACTTGGGTTAACACTGGGGTCCTTCAACTACACTTGGGTTAACACTGGTGTCCTTCAACTACACTTGGGTTAACACTGGTGTCCTTCAACTACACTTGGGTTAACACTGGTGTCCTTCAACTACACTTGGGTTAACACTGGGGTCCTTCAACTACACTTGGGTTAACACTGGGGTCCTTCAACTACACTTGGGTTAACACTGGTGTCCTTCAACTACACTTGGGTTAACACTGGGGTCCTTCAACTACACTTGGGTTAACACTGGTGTCCTTCAACTACACTTGGGTTAACACTGGGGTCCTTCAACTACACTTGATCCGTTTTCTTCTCTAATATCCAATTTTTCTCTAATAAGAGGGGAAGGTGTTCCATATAATTATTGACCCTATCTTTGATATTCTTTACTATATTGAAATTGTTAACTTCATGATTGCCTCACGTGAATCTTTCCTTAAAGTTAATAACTTGAGTATGGGTTTTTACTGAAATGTGTTAAATTAAAATGATTTAATTGAAATATTTTTAATAAGTTTGAATAGATATTTATTAATCTTTTATCATGTATATGATTCCAAAGAAGAATTTTGCCAGGCAAAAACTGATATTTCAAGAAGATGAGAGTAGAAGATTTACACATAATCTATTTTCAGGTCATGTAAAATTATTGAAATGTGTAGATAATAAATATAATGAACGACAAATTCGCCTAACTGTAGGGGTTACAAAATACAGTTTAATTTTTTATGCTCTACAAATAAATCAAAATCGCTGTATTTTCCATAAATAAGCAAAATAACAATTTGTATGACATTTTTTGGCCCATATGCATATAATATATATATAAAGTAATCAACCTTTTTCCCGATGCTCCTGATTTTCTTTTAATTTTACCTGATGGAAAATTAAATTTTGAATGAGCATTAACCCGTACATGGAGGGTGTCTTTATTTTGGGACAGCAATCTGTAGATGTGGCACATCAGCAAAGTTAAAGTTGAACAACCGTGTACGGGTTGATGTTAACTTTATTGGCTCCTGGTTACCAAAATACTTTAATTTCATTGTTAACGAAATATTAATGGGTTTATCGCTACCTATATACCCTCATTCTTCTGGAGAAACTGGCACACACTCTATAAATAATTGTATATTTTTAAAATATTTTTTAATATATTTTTCTAATATATATTTTTCCCTCAATTGATACCCTATTAATTTTAATAGGGAAGTACACTATAGTCTATGATAATGCTTATTTAAAAAAAATATCCGGTAATTTATGAAGAGTTAATAATCCGGTAATTGATTCATTACCCATATTTCTTTTTCGGTCCTATAAATTCTTCCTACATCGCCTTTTGAAGTTGTAACTACGCAGATTATGATGGGCAGAATATTAGGGTGGGCCATAGAAAAACATTACTCTAGAAATTAATTTTAGGGGAAAATATTAATTACAATAACATATTTTTACAGAAAAAGAGCTCGGGGCAACTCAAAAATATCACACATTAACCTGCAATCATAAAGTACCAACTAATTTTACCTATTCCATAATAAAATGAATAAAATTAATTTTTCCGTATTAATGAAAAAATATCAACTTGTACAAAAAATATCCAGAAATGGCCTGTAAATTGGCATATGCTATCTTCCTAAGTATCAGCTCATTATAACTATTCCATATAAAAATATACAAATTAACGTAATTTATTTATATTGATTTTTACCTTGAGTTGCCAATTTTATCATCTCGATAATATTTTTATTTTTTTTTAATGTTATTTGAAATTCGTTATTTAAATCATATCTGTCCAATTATTAAATAATTTAATACATCGACGCCATGAAATACTTTACTGTCTAGATTTAACAAGAGCTGGACAAAATAGAAACTACCTAACGTCTTGGCATCACAATCTTTGAATATATTAAATAAATACAAGGCTTGAACATTGTAATGCTTTCTTTGTTTATTTGAGGAATTTCCTGTTTGATTTTTTGTCAAGGATAGGTGTATTTCACAGAGACATTTTATAAAATTAGTTGTAAGTTACAACCCTTTTAAACTGGTAAACCTATCTGCCTTTCAAAAAGGCCAAATGGTTGGTGTCCGAATTGCAGGCGCTAGAAACTGTCCGAATGTTTGACGTTACATGAGCTACTGTCTCTAAAGTAATGACTTCTTTGAAAGAGAAGGAAAAACGTCCTCAACACAGCACAGGTCTAGCTGAGGCTCGGAAGTTGTGTGAGAGAGACCGTCGGACTCAATCGAATTGTCATAGCAAATCACAAGGCATGGCTCGTAAAACACTACAGAGGTCAATGTACACATCAGAATACAGTTTACACATTTATTTTCATTTTGTACAATAAATTACTTATCGCCATTCTTGTTCATTCTGGAGTGTTCCAGAGGTGCCAACTTATGAGATGTCCACCTGCATCGGCCGTTAACTTAAGCATTCAGTTCGCCATTTGCATTCGGCGCGTTAACATGTGTGTGTTTTTTCCTGCTCTCCTAGGCTTAAAAAGTCTAGTTGTGCGTGCACAGTGTTTGTGATCGATTGAATTCGATTTTCATTCAAGCCTAGATGTTCTCGTATACAGATAAGTGATTTTATTATAGCTTTACTATTAGTTCTATAGGATATACAATTTTAGCCACTTTTGCTCGTTATTATGATTTTTAAAAAATTACCTATCTTGCGTGGTACTTGAAAACAGGCCTTGCTGATAGTTTTTAAGTGAGCCAGTTAACTACTAACTAGTTATAGGTTGTATGCCTATAGTCTCTTTCCAATAATTTCACAGACAGGGGAATTTCGATAACCCCCTGCTGGACCGAAGACAAACCCTAGAAATTCGTGACTAGGGTAAATCTAGTTAGTTAGTTCGAAGCCGGTATTTCGAGACCGTGCTTACACTGCAAATATACGCTATATCGTGTATAACTAACTCACTTAATATTTTCGTCCCAAATTTACGGTGACTACTAACCAGTTAACTACTAACTAGCTATAGGCTTAGCTATGCCTATAGAGTCTCTTTCCAAATTTCACATTGTGAAATTCTTCTCTACTAAGAGAAAAATTATAGACAGGGGAATTTCGATAACCCCCTGCTAGGATTGATGACTAAAACTCTAAGAATTCGTGACTAGAGTTACTAGTTAGAATAGATAAAGCCGGAAATTCGTGACCGTGCTTAAACTGGATATCTCAAAAATATGATAGGGTCACATAGGTAAATTGCGGCTCCCAAATTACATTGAAATGTTGCATTGATATCAAAAGAAGCGCGGTGAATGATATAATTTATTAATATTTTTTTTTAACGTGTGTTTTGAAACCATGATGTTTCTTTTGTTAGAGGCCGCAGTTAGTTAGCGTGCCGCAATTTACCTGCTTGACCCTATATCTAGTAACTATTTAACTCTCTTAAAATTTTCGTCACAAATTGGTGACTACCAGTTTACTACTAACTAGCTATAGGCTTAGCTATGCCAATAGAGTCTCTTTCCAAATTTCACTCAGTGAAATTCTTCTCTACTAAGAGAAAAATTATAGACAGGGGAATTTCGATAACCCCCTGCTAGGTTTGATGACTAAAACCCTAAGAATTCGTGACTAGGGTACTAGTTAGCTAGTTCAAGCCGGAAATTCGTGACCGTGCTTTACTGGATTGAACAAATATACACTATATATCGTATAATACTATAACTTTCTTGAACTTCTTTATTATATTATATGGTAACTTTACATATGTGCAATAATACTCAAAATAAAAAATTTTAACGGGTACAAAGTGGCGTAAATTGTAAATAATACTTGTTTGTAATCATTGCCTAGGGTCCCACAGGTAAATTGCGGTTCAATTGCAGTCTTTGCAAGAACTTTTCTAAAACTTTTTGATTCGAATTTTTATTGAAATTTGTTCAGATATCTGAAGTAGCGGAATGCATTCTATATTTTATTATTGTTTGAAGCTATGATATTTCTGTGGTTAGAGGACACAGTTAATTAGTGTACCGCAATTTACCTGCTTTACCCTATCTAGCTTATAATTGGTAGCTACTTAAAGATTGATATTGCTACTAGTGCTATGTATTCCATTCAAGAAGCACCATGAATTTATGGATACAATTAATAATAATAATCCAGTTAACTACTAACTAGTTATAGGTTATATGCCTATAGTCTCTTAACAATAATTTCACATCGTGAAATTTTCTCTGATTCAGAGATATAATATAGACAGGGGAATTTTGAAGAGAAACCCTAAAAATTTTGTGACTAAGGTAAATCTAGTTAGTTAGTTTGAAGCCGGTATTTTGAGACCGTGCTTTCACTGGAAATATCAAATATACGCTACGCTATATTGCGTATAATTTTTTAACTCTTTATAAAAATTTCGTCTCAAATTCATGGTGACTACTAACTAGCTACAGGCTATATGCCTATTGAGTCTCCTTCCATATAAACTCGCATTATGAAAATTTTCTGTTTCAGAACAATTTGAGAGGGGATTCCGATATTCACTACTATGATTGAAGACAATCTATGAATTTTTAGCTAGGGCAACTAGTTAGCTATTTTAGCCGGGAATTTGTGACCCGAGCTTGTACTGGCTTCATCTAAGGAACACTAGACATATCGTGTAACTTGAACTTTAGTCTCAAGTACCAATATTTAATTTCTTAACAAATACAGACTGTTAATACCACTACAGATATGTTTTGCAATTGCATATCCAAGTCTGGTTCTTCAATAAAAATTTTGCTGGAAGCCAGTTAACTTACTAGTTATATGCTAATGCCTACAGTCTCTTCCCAAATGAATTTGCAATGTTAAGTTTTTCTCTGATTCAGAGAATTAACAGGGGAATTTCGATAACCTCCTGCTAGGATTCAAGACTGTTCATAGTTTTTCTAGTAGGCCAGTTTACTATGTGTCGTAATATACCTACTTTACCCTAATTACCTATATTCCCCGATAAATTCTTCTGCGACGCGGGAATTGACGAAGAGTTGAAGACTGTTGAATACGTTGTTGCACTAGGGCAACAACTAGTTCAACCAGAAATTTGGTACACATAGTTACATAAAACCTGTATTTCCAAATTATTTCTTATTTTGGAAATTCAAAAATTAATGTCTATAGGTATGAAGATTGGTCATAGAGAATAATGATAATTTTCGGTTCAGTTTTCTCATTCATATAAGACGTGAAGGACTTCATTTATTTATAAATTTATCTAAAGCCATCGAATCTGCATATCCATTATTAACGTTATTTATTAGAACATTGAAGAACTGTAGTTGGTTCAATGGAATAAATTTGTCTCGTGGCCTCTATTGATTTTGAAGATGATTACTTTTCTGTCCATATAGAGAATAATACCGTAGATATTAGAAATTGGAAAACATTTCTAACTTAAGTTTAGAGCTAAAGGCTCTACTTGTGAATCATGCAACTTACTTAAGTCATGAATTCTATATTGGCAAAATTAAGAACTGAAAGTTACTTATCTATGTACTATTTAATTTACTTAATTGATAGATGAATTCGCATATGAATGGACTGTTGCAGAGAGAGAGAGCACTGTTGTTATTAGTAATGAAAGAAATTTTATTTTGTTTATTCCTAATCATTAGAAATAAATGATTTTTAATTGATGCAACAAATTTGAGCAAAATTCTATTAATTGTGACGTTTTTATTTTTTATCAAACTGTTGACTCTCTGCCATCCAGCAGTTTAATGGTGAGTTTTATTTTTTATAATTTTAGAACGTCTTAAAATTAATGCTCTCAAAATTGTCAATGGTAACTTACAAATGAATAGAAATTGATGATGATTATCCAGCTTAAAGTATTTAGACATCCTTTCATTACTATAGTTTCGTAAGCGTTGAAGGTATTTTTGGTTTCAAGCTTTCGATTAAAAAGATTTCTATTCATCATCAGGAGAAGTGTGGAAAACGTGGCCTTCAACTCTGAGTTTATATAACCTCTGATAATATGGATTTCCAGTTGAATATGAATCTTTTCAATCAGTTTAGTAAGCATAAACCATGATTCTCAAAGTATTGTAATTAGCTACCACTGATGCATCAACTTGAAGAATGTAAATTTCTTATAAATATATTTAATTTTATTTAAAATAGATGGGATTATATATGCTAAGACTCTACCTCCCACATTAATGTTCTAGAACTGAAGGCCATTTTAATCCGGTTGGCAGGGCCTTTTCAAATGACATTTAGTTTGTCCACATCAAAATATTTACTGTCAAGACTACAAATATTCAGCCATGCTCTCGTATTAATTAAAGATTTTGACAACGTCTGTAGAAGACTTATTTTTCTGTGAAAAAATATACTTTTATCAAAACGTTCATGCTGATAAAGTAAGTTGGTATTTTGATGGGATTACCGAATAGTAGCTGATATCTAACGTTTAAGTATCATGAGGCTTTATAAAATTTAGGAAGACCAAGTGCAACAGTGTTCATTACCCCTTTTGCGGTACAAAATCAGTATCATGTGTTTTTAGTGCAGAATTTCCGCCAAACCTCTATAAACAACATAGCTAGATCACAAGTGGTATATTTCTTGAGTAGACAGAAAATTGATCCCATGCAATTTAATGATGTAAATTATTAATATAAAGTTTTCTTATAATACTGGATTATCTATAGTGAAATCTCTTGCAGTAAAGAGTGTTAGTTATTGAATTAGTGCAGGTATCCTGGATACCAATTAAAATAAAAATTAAATAAGACTAACCACTCCCATGTACAAATGATCTTGGAAGTTTCTTCTGTTTTGAATTTTGAAAAATTATTTCCCTCTGGAAGGTATTGCTTTTAGAATTTCAACATATTAATTAATGAGATACGGTACAAGCTCGATGATCTATACATCAAGTTCCAACTTTCAAAGTTATGGATGTATAAAGATTTTGTATCATGAAAGAGACTATTTCAATTACTTTATACACCACGTGTGGGAAATAATGAATTCCTGATTAAATGAGGTATTTTAATGCCAATTCAAATTCTGTCTATATTTAACCTTCAAAGAGTACATGGATTAGATTTCGTGGAGAGTCTAATCAACTCTGTAAGTTTCCGAAAATCATACAAACAGTACCTATCTATTTCAAAAATAGGTAGACGGATTGAAGCAATTATGGAAGAGGCAGGAATCGACATTGCTAAGTTTAATCTCTGCACTTGTGCAGCAGCTGCCTGTTCTTTCTTGAACCATAATATTACCATTGACGATAATCAAGGTCGCAGGGTGGGTCAACGTTACAATTTTCTAATGCTCTTATCTTAAATTCATACTTGAAAATTGGTTGGTCTCATCTTTTGCTGCGTTCTTTAAAATCTCATAAGTTGGCACCTCTGGAACACTCCAGAATGAACAAGAATGGCGATAAGTAATTGAACAGTTACCCAAGGCTTACCTGTAAGGTGAAGGGTGACTTCAATTACTTCGGAAGCCATTCTTGTTCATTTTTCTGGAGTGTTCTTTCCCGCCCGGAGCGCTCCCGCCCGAACACTCCAGAAATACACAACAAAAGATTCGATCTTTGAATACTGAATGCTTAAGTTAACGGCCGATGCAGGTGGACATCTCATAAGTTGGCACCTCTGGAACACTCCAGAAAAATGAACAAGAATGGCTTCCGAAGTAATTGAAGTCACCCTTCACCTTACAGGTAAGCCTTGGGTAACTGTTCAATTATATACTATTTAAAGGAGCTTTACTTGTTTCGATACTTATTCAGTTATTCTTTTTATACATATATATTTAATTTTGTTTCACTTGATTATTCAATTCTTATTCAATTATAGTTATTCCTTTTTCATTAAGGTGTTCACAGAGGGGCTCTATCCTGAAGCTGTCTGTGGTGAATGGAAGAGAAGGGGATTATTTGGATGATGTATTGTAATTTTTTCTGTTTTACCATGTTTACCAATTCTTCAAAGCGACTTGCAGTTTTAGAGGATAGCGCTAGGGTTAAGCTCTTCAACTACGAGATCTTTCTTTCTTTGGCTCATAGGCTTTATTTACCATCACCTCTTCATTTTCCTCTTCCATCTGTGAGTGCAGCCACCGGTGCTTGTGTCCCTTTTCGTTACATATTAAATGATTGCAATCACGGAGCGGCTTTTTTGCATTCATGAACTTGTCAACGGTGGTAGGTGACTTTGTTCATTGAGTCTCGTTCCTTTCTGTCTGCTTCTTCCAGTCCCTTGTACTGAATTTCCTTTTGATGTCAGCGATATGGCCTTTGGTTCCGAACCCCTACTAAATTAATTAACTAGCCTTTTCTCGTTCATTCATTTTCTTTTTAATTCGTTAATTTTTTTTCTCCTTTATTTTTCGTTTCTCCTCATTTTCCAGAAGATTATAGTAGGTAGTCTCACATCGATTCACTGTAGACTATTTGCATGTGGTTAATTGTGGAGGAGACTCTATAGGGTCTTGATTGACCAAAAGACTGTCTTTGATCAACATTCTGAGCTGTGATTAGAGTAGCGACTATATTCATGTGTGGGAAGAGCTTGACAACTTATACTGCTCTGGTAACTGACAATCGACAATCTACCTAAGATTTACCTGATTACGAAAAATATTACGGTAATGAACCACTTATAGGATTTGTTTATTCCAATTAAAGGAAAAGTGGATATAGTCGAAGATTTTGTTTGAAAACTTAAATCACGTATCAAAATCTTGTTATGGTGAATTACTATTATTTTGTTCTATGAATATCCATATGAATATTAAAAGGCTGTTTATTTGGGTGAATATATTATGTCTTGATATAATAAAAAGCTTCTGGTGAAGACAGCCAACATTAAAAGATTTTCATGGGTAGGTTCCCACATTTGACAGGCGCTGTATATTTTAGGTCCTCTTCTACTAACTCGTATACACCGTTTGTAAAGTCCCCTTCATTGAACAATCACGATACCTATTTGCTATAATTTGAACAATGAGTAATCAACAGTATTCAAAATAGATGCAACTTTCTTTGTATAATTCAGATGACAAAAATAGTAATTTTTGAATATAAAAAAATACCGAAGAATCAAAAATGGTACAAGAGTTTCAATATTACAAATGTCCAAAACGATTTGGAAGTTTTATGTAATTTTGTCGTATACATTCTTTCCTATTACCAGTTTGCAAACTACATCCTATGCCCATACTATACTAGCAGTTTCACCGCCGCGTTTTCACTGCCTTGTTTACGCGGCTTCAATTAATCACTGTTTAATGAATGTAAGGCAAATTTGCATACTATACTAGCGTTACTACCGCCTTCCTATCATCTAACCGTAATTAATTGAAGAAGCGGAAACAGGGCAGTGAAAACGCGGCGGTAAAACTGCTGGTATAGTATGGGCCTTACCCTATCTGCCAGAGATATTTATTACTACCTACATCTTAGTATTCAGGTTTTACCATCTATGCTAACTGAGCACAGGCATACCCCGCTCTTATTACGTTTCAGATTTATGACAATCAAATAAGTGTTAGACATATCTCGCTTTTATTTATTCTGGTATAAAAAATATTTTACGTGTTCCTTTGGTGACTTGGTTGGTCGTTTTCAGTCCAGCTGTTTTGCCGTAACTTATGAAAGTGAGATACATTAAAATTATTCTTTGGTAAATAACTTGTATTTATTTAACTGATAAGATTAGATTTTATCTTTCCCACTTGAATAAGTTGCGGCAAATGAAGATTAAATGAAAACTACCAACCAATTTAATAAAGTTACTCCTAAAATGTTTTCTACGCTAGGAGAAATAAGAGCGAGACATGTCCCACACTTATTAGTTTGTAATAAGTCTGAGACGTAATAAGAGCCTGGTATGCCTGTACCCAGTTACGATAGATATAGTGTTACTATTTTATAGAAGATGGTAACACTAGGGGCTCTATCCTGAAGCTGTCTGTGGTGAATGGAAGAGAAGGGGGTGGCGTCCTTTGGGCTCCGAACTGTTTTAATTTGGATTATAGATTGTCTTTTTTTCATTTTCAAAATGTTTTTCTTTTTTTGACACTACTTTCAGTTTTAGAGGGTAGCACTAGGGTTATGATCTTCAATTACTAGGTCTTAGATTTTGTGTTAGGTAAGCTTCATTCACTATCACCTCTTCATTTTCCTCTTCCATCTGTGAGTGCAGCCACCGGTGAATGTGCTCCCTTTCATAACATTCATTGATAAGTGATTGCATCCACGGAGTAGCTTTCCTGCATCCATGAGCATTGTCACCAATTGGTTATATGTGACTTCGTTCATGGAGCGACTTTCCTTTCTCATTTTTTTCTTCCAGTCCCTTGTATTTAATTTCCTTTTGATGTCAGCGATATGGCCTTTGGTTCCGAAGCAAGCGTTATAATCCACTATTAATTAATTATTAAAGTCTCGGTTAACACGGCTATTCATTGTTCGTGAGAAAAGAGTTCTCTGGCCTTACTAGCTTTTATTGAACGATTCTTAGATTTGGTTTCTTGACCGTTCATTAAAATTATCTAACAAAATCTAATGTTGATAATTGAGATGCATTGAAATTGTTTGGCAGAAGAATATTTTCATTTTATAGAAATTCTTTTTGGAAATAAAAGGACTATGACTACAAACGTTTAAAATCATAGATCCCAAGAATATCATAGACGAAGCGAATTGAAATAGTATCTAATAATATATAACGCAGGTTTAGAACGATTCAATACTGTTTACTTCTCTCTGTCTGTAATATTTTCAGGATTTATCATTTTAAACGCATATTGTCACAACCCTAGTCATATGTCGATTAGTACAAAATATCAAGTTAATTTTGATGGTGAATATGCTGTGGACCTACTTCTGAATCCAGTCGATATAGATTTTTTGAAACGTAGTCAACAATAAAAAGGGGAACGATGGTAGGTAACAAATCTTTAAATTAAAATTGTGTATTCGAACGCTTCGGAGTATAAAATCTTCAGTGAGTTTATATGTATGGAAGAATAAATTGAATAAAGAAAAAAAAATGCCTACATCATTGTTATTCCTGAAGGTTTATTTTTCAAAAACATATTTATAGAAGAATGTATGTTTTTGCAAATGGTAAAAAACAAAAATAGAAAGGTACTAAATAATAGCCTTTTTATTTCTATATCTGTTGTATTCACCATTCAGAGGCTCGTGTCGATCATGTACCTAATAAAAACATCCCGAAGATTTGTTCCTTTCAATCAAGTCTTACGTAATATTTATTTCCTATGATTAGAATCTGAATAATGATATCAAAGTGATTGAAAACGTGATTCCTTCTATTTTTCTCTCTCTGCTAATGTCAAACCCCTTTAAACAATTTCCTAACTATTTTACTTGTAAGATATATTCAGACTCTGGTTCACTGTCTCCCGTGTTTATTTTCTTCCGTTACAACACAGTCAGACTCATTGTTCGTAACGGCATGGAATTTTAAGCATCCTTCTGTCCTGTGTTCGTTCCCTGCATTGCTGTTGTTTTCTTTCGAATTGGGTCGGTTGGTTGTTCACGAGACTGCTCCGCCGCTCGGCATTGACACAAAAAGCCATCAGTGCCGGGGTGCATTCGTTTTTTTCCGAAATGTAAACACAGTCTTGGAGGTTGTCAATGGAATCGAAGAGGACGAGAATAGCCGTGACTGTTTCTCAATAAATCTCCATTTTACTTATTGGAAGGTGTCTGGAATTTCTCCTTCGTGAGCGCCGCCGCGTAGAAACGAAAATTTGGAAATCCAAGAATCGTTTTTCTGCGATATATGAAGAGCTTAGAGCTACATAGTACTCTCTATGTTCTGGTGTCTACTCTATCCAGTTTTTATTGCACTGCTTTTTCAACCCAACCAGATGAATTCATTAAATTTAGTATTTAATCGTATAAGAATTTGATGACCTATGTTTTGTCCTTTTCTTAAAATTAATTTTTATTATCTAATCATTTGGATTTTTTTTCCGAAGAATAGATAAATAACTGGGAAGCCAAAAGGTTCCCGCACATAAGACTGTCACCGTCTGTCTTTTTGGGTTCCTTTACATCCTTTCGACTCTTCTCGTCCATTAGCTTACAACTGCTGATGAAACTCTGCCACTTTTTCACCAAAGAAACTGATGAATGAATTCCATCCTGGACAATCCAAGACAGTCAACAGCCAAACATTTAGCCACAGTTCATTCGAAAAATAAAATTTCTCCTTTTCTGAATTAACTGTCTTTAATAACTTGATTTCACCTAATGAGATCAAAGTTTTTTGTAATATTAAAACCAATGAACATGATCACATTTTTATGCGGCATACCGCAATATACATAGGGTGTGCATGGTCTTAGAATCATTGATTGTGATTCCCCAATCTGCTAGCCATATCACTCTTTCTTCCCAGTGATATACTCGTATTATTATCCTCCATTGTGGCACCCCAAGAAAAGACGTGTGCTTCCTAAGAGCCCAGTCATCTATATTCTCGGGGTAACATCTGCTACTGGGTGTGTTTCCAGAGCGATATTGCTTCCAGGATGAGCCCCTAAAAGCTCCCTTATGAATGTCTAACACAGCCAAATTGTTTTATTCTTGTCCTATCAGTGATATTGATGGCTTTATAGGAAAAGTAATAATTCGGCTCTTCTACGTGGATCCCGCAGTTTAAGATCGCATTCCGTTTGTGTTTTGTTTTGGAGATCAGAGCGGGAATTTGATCGGGCCGGAGGTTAATGTCCTAATTATTGGAGTGGCACATGTATTTGGAATGGAAGAGAATTGCTCTTTATAGCTTTTGTACAGAAATAGTCTTACACGCTACTTTAATAGATAAGAGAGTATTAATCTAATGATATTGTTGCTGTTACTTCTTATATTAATGAGACTGAGTATTACATTAGTAAATTATTGTGTGGAACTGTAAGTATATTCCACTGACTTTTTAATTTTTAAATCTTTTCACGAAAAGAGGATATATTTATTAATTATATGTATTTATTTATTAATTATATATATTTATTAAATTACCAAGCAGTTATATATTGCATTCAGCAATGCTGATACGGTTTCAAATTAATTATATCTGAATTTTTTAGTCCATTTTTGTGTCTTTTCATTTTAGAAACAGAGAATATATTTTTTAAATTATTGATCTTCACTTGGAAAAAGTCTTCAATAAATTTTGTCTGACCACAAGTATATTAGAACTCCTTTGTAATGATATCCTGTATAGTGAATCTAGTGTCCTATACAGGATATTACTATAAAGGAGTTTTACAACCAATATTAGTGTTTATTTAGAACAACGTTAACATTTTAATTAATATGCAATACAAAAAAAAAGATTTGCATTCCAAGAGAGAACTATCAACTGGTGTTATTATCGAAATTATAAGCATCCTATAGCCTGTGTCAAATGACAGTTCACCTCTGTATCGTTCTTCAATATTTAGTTATATAATTTCTGAATTTCCCTCTTATCACGATGAATAAGTTATGACTGCATCGAAATAGTTAACTTCATGAAATACTAAATCTTAAATAGAATGCTTTCGCATATCAAAATAATCCGCGTTATAGATTCGCAGAAAACTCTGACACTAAATTGGGTTTGAAGTGAAATTCTATTTTTTGTTATTTTATGATCTGTAAATTGATAGTCTGTGTTTCTTCGCTTGTTTCATATTAAATTATGATCTTAAAATTTCTAGTGTTCGTTTATGGTTACTACCTATACTTCTTTGGTACTTTTCTTTTAGTTAGCATCTAGTTATATACTCACAATTTAAATGAGTAAATATGATTTACTGCAATTATTCACTAGCTATGGATGATTAAATCATATAGATTCAAATTGAGTTAAGTTCAATAGTTAATTAGATCATAGAGCCGGTTAAAATCCGAAGCACCTTCCAGACTGAAAAATGTCTTTACTATAGTCGGCTTTTAAAAAATTTCCCCTTAGATCTCCTTTTTGTCTACATAACTCCATTTAACTTTACCAGTCATTCATCAAAATCTATATTAACGCATGTGACACTCAGTATTTCGACCGGTTGCCATTTCTCTATGTACAATACCACTCCTCTGAACCAAGTTGCCACTTATCTTCATAGAATGCCGCTCCTCTGAACCAAGTTGCCACTTCTCTTCATAGAATGCCACTCATGTGAACCAAGTTGCCACTTCTCTTCATAGAATGCCACTCATGTGAACCAAGTTGCCACTTCTCTTCATGGAATGCCACTCATGTGAACCAAGTTGCCACTTCTCTTCATGGAATGCCACTCATGTGAACCAAGTTGCCACCTTGTAGCGAATAGACGTGCCACATGGCTTATAAGATCGTAGCGACTGTTTGTTCAGAAGGTGTATCGGTAATTGGTATACCGTACACCGGAGGCGGTATTCATGAGAACATCCTCTTATTGGTGTCCCTGACAAGCATTTGGTCATGTCATACGATTGCCAGATGATGAAACACTGTCATGTCACTATACAGGCCAGTTTGGTAGGGATTGTAAGAATGAATTATATTTAAACTGCTGACATTTATCCCAATAGGGGGCCAATGCTGATTAGGAGGGAATCTTACTTAATCTTCAAAGGCCTCACCATAACTTTTTTTTAACTTGTAATCAAGAAGAATTTTTAGGCTTGATTCGAATGTAGAGGACATCTAGGTAATTCTTATCTTAAATCACTTTGAACTTTAGCAGGCAATAAAATGTATGGTGAACTTTATAAAAAATATATCG
The DNA here is from genome assembly GCA_947561585.1 of Caprella mutica. NCBI lineage: Eukaryota > Metazoa > Arthropoda > Malacostraca > Amphipoda > Caprellidae > Caprella > Caprella mutica. Next base: position 61,818 of record CANNZV010000844.1, on the reverse strand, counting down.
ATGTAATGTTTGAAAGTGACTTTCATTTTTATTTATGCATTAATTAGTGATAATTTTTCATTATGACCATTCCATTGCATCATATCTGCCACAAGCCAATGATTTAGGACACCATCTACTAGCACTAAGCACGAGTTCATCTCCATACATCAGTTGCTAGATTCTTGCTGACTCAGCTATCCTACGAGACCAGCACTCCTTCTCTGCTAGTGTCCCCTATTTACATAGTAGATAATATAACTACATCTTATGTCTCGTATGTCCATTTTTATAGAGTGATTATTGCACTATTTATTAGCTAATGTTGAATTATAATCTAAACAGTTCATAGATTATGGTATTTAACTATTCATGTCTAAACTTCACAATTTGTAACAACTTTTTAATTTGTACTAACTTTAAAATTTGTAGTAACTTTAAAAAATTTTCGTATTGCAATTTTCTTTTCTTTCGAAACACGGTAACCCCAATGGAAACAATCAATAACAGGGCATAATGTTGCACTGGCTCTAGATTCCTGAAACTTAATTAGAAATAAACTTAAGTATAAGCTACAGAAAGTAACTTTCCAAGTCTTGTTCAAAATTAACTTTATTTGTATTCAAGATCAAATGTATAATTACAGGAAAATCGTTTGCATACCATTTATTCGTTAGGTTTTTTGTATAGGTACTCGTCATATAATATTGGAAAAAATGTATTGACTACATATTAGCTTCAAATTAATTCTCATCAATAGGCAACCAATACTATAACTAGGTTACGTGCACTCTGTAGAGCGCCTACCTTCGCCGCTGCTTATCCGTTTGCTACCAAAATCTAATAAACTGGTGACTGAATAGTGAGCAATCGTTCCACCAAGTTTCATGCAATATGGTGCAATACTTTTTGAGTTATAAATGACCATGACCTTGACCTTTGACCGGGTCGCTCCAAAAATTCTACCAGCAGGTCACTGGACATTGACCAATTGTTTAACTAAATTTCTGGCAATTTCAGGCTTAACTTTTTTAGTTATGCGAGTAACAAGATGATAAATAAATGCCGTCAATAATATAACCTTTCCGCATTCTGCGAAGGTAATAAGAGCTGGTTCCGTCCGTCTGTCCGTGTGTCACACTTTTATTAAGAAATACATATAAAAAGGAGAAAGTATCAGTATCATGACTATACGGGCTATAATATTTACACTAATTATTTAAATTATTTCATATTTTGGCTTTTGAGTGATTTTTTTTTGTTTAATCAGAATATGTTTATTCATAATACATACTTGCATTCGAATATAATTTATATTTAATAACAGGTATTGTACTGGTTATAATGATGGTAAATCTCTCTTTATATATCGGGTATTTATATTAATCTTTGGTCAATGATTAAAATGTGTCCAAATTCACGTAATCTTACAGAGTGTAAATTTCTTGAATTTTCTCTTCTATAATGATCTATTCAAAGTTGCTTAATAATGAGCTCATGTTGAAGAAATTTTAATTTTCTGAAATAAAATTCAGACCTTTTTTTAATTATGATTTGCCTTTGAGGTTTATCTTTTTACTAGTGTACTTCTACATTAGAATTAGGGTGATGTCAATGGTAAATTAAAGAAAATTATATATTAAAAAATATTTATAAAAAATTCATGTAAAAAAATCATTTCAAAATATTATGTTAAAAAATTCATGCAAGAAATTCATGTTTTTTACATATAAATGTTAAAGCGTGTCATTTTTTTTCCAACCAACCACCATATAAACACACTGTGTATTAATATATAGGGTGACATTTTATTGAACAGCTTTTTGAATGGTTAGCCTATTATCGGATGTAAATATTCAAAGAAGTATTTTTGTATATGTTATTTTATTGCTCCCTAAACACATTTATAGAGAGAAGAAACTGATATATTATGCCCAATGAGTGTCTCTTGATAAATCACCAAAGTTATTAATAATTCTCATTGAAAATTTTACATCCGGTAATTAGTAAATAAATAAAAACATGTGTTAATAAGTTCTCCATAAAATAAAGACATATTTCAAATAAAGATGTCAGATCCTGAATTCAATTCAAAGTATCTCCTAGGTACAACATACCAAAGGCACGATAATACGACCTATGCACGCCTAAAAACCTTTAAGTTGTTATGATCGAGCCTAATTGTCCTGTTCCGATTCACTAACCACCCTAAATTGGTTTGGCCTGATCCTGTGCATGTTGTTTACCATGTTTATCCCCAAAGTGATGGCTCATCATGAGCGCCTCATAACATGCGGTATTGTGATGTGCCCTGATTTATTGGCTTGGTGACTTCTTGGCAACATTTTGGCTAGGGTGACTGATGTGGCCAGTGAATGAACCGGATGGAGACCTCCTATGGTGAATTATTGATGCTCTGGGTATATTGTTAACGCCAATGAGCTACGGATGTGGCTATTGTTAACATCTCTCTATTGTTAACATTTCTGTATTGTTAACATCTGTGTATGGTTAAAATCTGTGAATTGTTAACATCTTTGTATTGTTAACATCTCTGTATTGTTAACATCTGTGTATTGTTAACATCTCTGTATTGTTAACATCTGTGTATGGTTAACATCTGTGTATGGTTAACATCTGTGTATGGTTAACATCTGTGTATGGTTAACATCTGTGTATGGTTAACATCTCTGTATTGTTAACATCTCTGTATTGTTAACATCTCTGTATTGTTAACATCTCTGTATTGTTAACATCTCTGTATTGTTAACATCTCTGTATTGTTAACATCTCTGTATTGTTAACATCTCTGTATTGTTAACATCTCTGTATTGTTAACATCTCTGTATTGTTAACATCTCTGTATTGTTAACATCTCTGTATTGTTAACATCTCTGTATTGTTAACATCTCTGTATTGTTAACATCTCTGTATTGTTAACATCTCTGTATTGTTAACATTTCTATAATGTTAACAATTTTGCATTGTTAACATTTCTGACCTTTGTTTACAGAGGCTCTTTAATTTTTTGAATTTTTTGAATTCAACAATTTTGACAAACTATTCATATTTTGATTTTCTGGTAATTTGCACATTCATTATCTAGATTATTTTATTATGTTTAAATTTAAATTATATGTAACAATAATTCCTGAATACTGGATCAATATAATTATAAAATATAATATTTCGAATTTATTTATTTAGTGTCCACTTTTACACTACGGGTATTAAACATGAGGAATGTAACTATGATACGCACGGGAATATATTGACTTGATATTTAAATTCCCCTGTTTTTAATCAATTTTTAAATGTATTTTATCTAGAAAATAAATTAGACTATGCAGAAAAATTAATTTCAATTGAATTCATTAAAAGTAACCTAATAACGGGTAATAAATTGGTATTGATGATGACCCGTTATTCTTAACGGGGTAGTACACTTGTATAATTATAAAATATAACATTTTTAATACCAAAGGAAATATCAAATGAACTAAACAATATATAAATATATGTAATTGCTTCCGTTTTACTAACTCTTGCAGCTGCTATTCTATTGATTTTTATATTTTATTTTTTTTATCGTTCAGTAGTATATTTGAGGTGTTTCGTAAATTAGTTCATTTTTTTTTTTCATATACAATAAAACATCCTTTATGAAGTGTACATAATGGGTATTCTGCAGACAAATTCTATATTAATTCGGGTAAAATTTAACAAAATATTCGATATGATTTTTTATTAAATGAAACTGCAGATCTTAGTGGAATAAAATTACCGGTAATATTAAAGGTCCTCTCTACTCTAAATTGAAAAAAAAGTCTGGAGTCACTTCAAATGGGTAGAGCTAAGGTTAGTTAAGAGAAAAGAAATCTATCGAGTGGATAATGAATAATATTTATTGAGAAAAAAATAGAATAATACAATATTTTTATATTTTTTATATTTTATTTCTCAAGCCTTCATAATTAATTATATAAGAAATATTTACACTCAACCTTCACTCTTTCTAAGATTCAATAGAAGAACAAGGCTGCATTCCAACTTATCACGTATCATCGTAAATTTAATGGCAATTACGTATATAGGTTCACTTCCAAGGTACCTAATGTTTTTTTCAAGGTAACGGTATTTAGATACCGGTATAGGTAGCCATGTCTAAAGCTTTATTATAGTTCTCAATTTTTCCAGATTCAATGGACCTGGTTTCGTTGCTTGAAATTCAGGGGGTAGAAAAAATAACGAAAAAAAAATCTTAAATTACATATTATAATAAAAATATTGAACCAAATTTGAAATGGTTTGCAGTTTTGTAATCAGTAACCTTAGTTCTAATGAATAGAGAAATAAATAAGAAATAAAGTGGAGGGGACCTTAAATATATGTATAGTAAAATGAAATTTATGATTTATTGCAGGTGTGGGCACACATTGCGTTTTTCAGTACCGAAAGATGGAATCTCAGTGCCAATTTTCTTTTCATTTTCTAAATTGCAGGGGATACTGAGTAATTATATAATAAGGAGGCAGATTTAATTGAAGTACGAACATGTACAACGGTACATATTTTGTGCATAAACATTGGTAGTAGATTTATCATTTGCATTAATAAGAATTAATAAATGATATATAATAATTTATTTTTCATGTGAAAATAATTCACAGTAAAAATAAAAATAAGTTATCTTGCATGAGTAATAATAAGTAACTCATAAATTCACAAGATAAATTACTATGGCTGCCCAACTTATTAAAAAAGGGAATTAAAAATGATTGCATAAATTTTTATCACAGTGTTTGAATATCCCAAGAAAAGCGTATGAAAGATATAAAATTAACTGATCTTGATAAAAAGAGACAGAGGTAAATAAATTAAACACCGGCACTATTGTAACAATAAACAAAAATACCTTATTACCGGATAAAATTGACTATCAAAGTATCAAAGTTATTACAAATATACTGTTCTCCAATTAGTTGACCATTCTCTTCTATATTATCCTTTAATTTATAGAGCAGTCAGGGCTAAAATTTCTAAATTTTCTTTGTAAGAAAATAAAGCACAGTTTCCCTTGATTACTATTTTTAATTCCTTTGATTGTGTCCTACTCTACTCTAACAAACATACTCTTATAAAGTATTTCGTTGCCCAATATTCTAAATGAAAATTTTTCTTAATTATGAATAACGTTGAATGAATTTATTAAACTGAAGATCGGCCTTGTTGTTCAAATTAGTTTAATACAATTTATCACAGTACACCCTTCAAATTCTCATAGAAAACTAAAGTTTAACGAAAATATTTTAGTCTATCATTCAATCCACTGGAAGAAAATATTGATTCAAAGAAAATTTTCTTTCAATCAGATCAGGGGGGACTAACATATTTTTTTTGTACAGGGAGTTGATAATGAATATTCGAATTAAATATCATTTATATATTTACATTAATCACTCGATCAGGTCGAATAATAAAGTTTTAAGTTGTCATTTTAATAATCTGTTTACAGTAAGATATTTCATGAATTGTAATTTATTTTTTCAATTTTTTATATCAACATTAAAATCCTATCGACTGATCTTATAAACTCTTTCGATTATATATAAATATATATTCATATACATTAACTTTATATATATACTGAAATGAGTGGTATGATATAATCTAATAAGAATATAATGAATTGATATTCATGGCACATATTTAACTAATTTATGTATAGTAATAATGAAACGCGTTTGATATTCTTAGTATAGGAGGTCTATATTTCGACTTCACAAAAAATTTCTTTACTGCTATGGTTATACAATGTCAACGTTTATAAAAACTTGTATTTAAAAAGAAATATGATGAACATTGTAATGCTAAAGTCAATCAAATAATGTTCTCAATTACCGTAGAGTTCTTTTCATATTTTCCTTCTCTAATTTCTGTATTACTTTCATTATTTCTAATATCATCATTAGATACATTTCTTGTTCTGTTATTTAGGTAATTTTTTCTATAATAAAATATCTATTATGTTATTGTTGATCTAAATTGTCATTTAATTAATAAACTCTATTTTCATAGCTAAGGAATTTTTTCCGTATTACTCGATGTTTATTTCAGTGATATTCTAATTTCTCTATACTTCTATATTCTCCATTATTTGGTATTTTTCTAAAATTAAGTATCGAATATTGTTTTTAAATATTAATGTTATATGTGTTTCTAATATATAAATTAGTTAGCATTATTAGTTTTTATATGAAATGTATGTGAGATTTGATGTAGTGACTCTTGAAAAATTATTTTCTACGACTTCATAGAAAATTTCCGTTACTGAGTGTAGGGAGACTTTTCCATTATACTTTTGTATATTATTTGAGATATTCCAGTAATAGTATCGAAATCACAATTGAAATATTGATATAAAAACTCTATGTGATTTATGGTTATTTTCATTTTTTTATGGATATTTTAGGCGAGTTTCAATTAAGAGTGCGATTTTTAGACTTTAGTCAGTGAGAGTAATATTGCTTCGACTCAAGAGATTCTGAAATTTTGTTTAGACAAACGATGTAAATTTCATCGAATAGAAATTGAACTTTATATGAAAATTAAGGTAAAAAAATGTAGACAATACTCTCCAAAATCTAACCTTTCTCACAGTCATATACATCTTAAAAGATAAGACTACTAAATTAAATATTCAATTCTAATTTAGTTGAATTAAATATTCAACTAAATTGAACTCACCACGATTTACAGCTACCTGGAGGAAAATATTATCTCACATTAGCTTCAGTAGTACAACTCTTAGGAACCAAATACAACCAAACAAATCTACCCTCCACAACCTACCCACCTAAAAATCTACAGCTGTTCCAGATTACAACTAAACTAATCTGCTATTTAATACATCTGCAATTTCAATTGGTAGATTAAAATAAGTTTCACATAGTCATAATGAATAGTGATTAAAAATTAGTCTGCCGGAATGGAACACTGTAAAGTGCGCAGAAATCGAATCTTAAACTAATTTCTCTACTGTACAATGTCATCTTCTCAGGTAAAACCAAATTATTTTTGGACAGCCATTTATGCAGAACGTTAGGGTAAATTATGAATTATTGGACAGTTCCACATCTTCGGTAGGAAAATATAAAGAAATATGATATAATAATTGTTATTATATTTTTAATTTGTATCCATGATACTTACAGGTATCTTGGGTAGAAAATTTAAATAATTATTGTTATAACGTTCTTCTGGTATCCTGGATACCAATTAAAATAACAATTAAATTAGCATTTAAAATAGTAGTAATTTATTCTATCGTTTTTCTTATATGAACAAAGATGTGGATGTGACCGATAATTCGTAACTAACATTAAATATTCAGAAAATGCCTGTATGTTCCTATTACAAACCCTGCTCTTCCAGGTTAATCTTCTATTTTCACAGTAAAAGTTAATGTAGTTTGTCCTCTTAATCTTCAAAATTTCACACTGGATATGAAATCTGTTTTATCAAAGATATTTCAAGTAATGAAATAAACAAAATCTTGTCAAATGTAGTAAAATTGTATAGTACTCGGAAAATGATTTTAAAAACCAGTCTACGGTAATTAAGAACATTATTTAATTTACTTTCCATTTCACTATTTTTTTACCATCAATTTTAATTGCTAATATTTTATTCGGACTAGTATTACACTGAATAAAAATTGTTCTATAGATACACTTACAGTATCAAACAAGTGCTTTGAATTACTTTTGTTATGTTAATATTGTATTTCATATAGGAGCCTTTATTATTATTATTTTAGTTGTATAAGAAATGACTAACCATAAGATTGAATATGATTTTAATCTTATGGCTTTTAGTTATATAAGTTCTTTATAGGAAATGTGAATAATATATTTCCTTAAATATCTAACATGCTTTTTATATACTCGTATGAAATATTATACAATAATTTAGATTAAATATTTGCTTATTTATACATATATTGCGTTAAAATATTACAATACGTTACTTAACAATAATAGCTTAATTCCATTTGATGTATAATTACGACAATTAACGAATTAAGTATAATATTGTTTTATCCCTCTGTATACTACTACACAGTGTGCCTTTGTCTGTTAGTTGGTTGAATGAAATATGTCACGCTTCATCATTTAATGTATAAAAAATTTAATGTATATGAATTAAATATATTTTCTAATACAAATTTTCCTGACGCAAATTTACGCAAATTTTTGGACGCAATTTTCTGACGCTAATTTTTTATAACGCAATTTTTTAATAACTCAAATGATTTTGACAAAAGTTTTTTTATGACACAAATTATCTTTTATTCAAGTCGAAATTTTTAGCCCATCCATCACTAAAGGACCGAGTTGATAAGTATTACGGTATGATTAAAAATTATTTTGTCAGGGTTTAATCATTATTTTAATTTTCTGGAGCTAACTACTGTAACCATTAGCATGGAGATAAATAACACCAACCAAAACACTGATGCTAACTTAAACTAACATAGAATAAAACAATTCAGTATTAACTTAATTTTATTATTTTAAGCTTACATCACTTTTTGAAGAAAACATACAAAGTGAACTAAAAGTATACAATTAAAATCAGAATACAAAATAGAAGCAACTGAGGTTACGAGAAAGTTAAAACTTTGAAACTTATAATTAAACAACCAATAAAAACTAAAAACTATATTTACTCAAAATAGATTATTTGAAAAGTATATAAATTTGAAATCTGGCATTTGTTATGTTAAAGAAGTAGGTTGTACTTTTCTACGGATATTATACCATCACCAGCTAGGATCACTATTATATATCACAGCAATTAATCTTTCTTCCCTGGGATATTCCCTTAATATCCCAGGAATAAAGTGAAATAGTAGGGTAAAAGGTTATCCATGAAAGATCTACAAATATTTCTCTCCCAGTAAATCATGTTCTACAGATATTCTTTAAGATATCTAAATAATAACATCTTCAACGTTATTAGCCAAGAGTGGTTACATTGAATACACTATAACTTGATTTTGATGTTTGAAATACTTTGATAGATGTAAAAGATAATTCTTCATTTCTGAGAACATACGTACATTTAAAAATAACATTCATCCTCTCTGCACTATAGAGTATCTTTGAAAACGGATTGCATTCCATGAATGGATTCGATCTCTAATAATCCTTCAGCCTTCAGAAAACCAGTTTTCATGTTCAGTTAAAACGGCTAAATAATGTCACAAGAACTTTTGTAAATTCACTTTGTTTGTTGAATTTATTGGATGTTTCCAAAATCCCTTTTTCAATATCCAAATTTAACTACTGGTTAAACGTGTTATATACTACTAGTGTGTCTGCCCGTTCAAAATAACGGGTCTTCAGTAGTAATTTATTACCGGTTGTTAGTTTATTTTTAGTGAATTAAAATAAAATTTATTTTTCTGCATAAACTGATTCTTTTTTCATAGATAAAATACATTAGAAATTGAATAGAAGCATAAAAATTTAAATATAAAGTCTATATTTTCCCGTGCGTATCATAGTTACATTCTTCATGTTTATTACCCGTCGAGCAAAAGCGGACACACTATAAATAAACACACAATCAGTGTGTCTGTCTGTCTGTCTGTCTGTCTGTTGGTCGGTTGCAAGAAAACTAGAGAACTGTCAGGCTTTAACATTTAATGAATATATATAAAAAAAAAATCTTTTTTTTTTAATTCTTTTGACTCATATTTTTCGGACAAATTTTTTTCTGATACGAATACTATGATACTAATTTTTTTGACACTTTTCTTAAATAAATTTTTTTACATAAATTTTTCTACAAAAATTTTTCTACATAGTTTTTTTTATAAATTTTTTTTAACCTTTTTTACATATTTTTTGTCTCTGTACATAAATACTTTTAATTCAGTTTTTAAATATATTTGATACTTTGATACTAATTTTTTTGACACTTTTCTTAAATAAATTTTTTTACATAAATTTTTCTATCCAAAAATTAACAGTTTGACGGCCAGGATTCATATATAAATGGGAAATTGAGACTCCTTTGGCGATTATATTTTACTAAACAATATTTCGAGCAGGTTTCTTAGCTCGTTTTCAAGTTGTTCCTTGAAAATTTTCATCCAAAAGTGCTTCTTAAATCTCCCCATGTCGTAGACAGGTAACGAAGATGAAGACACCAACTCCTTTTCTTCAATCCAAAAATTATAAATTTTTCTACATAAATTTTTTTACATAGTTTTTTTTATAAATTGTTTTTAACCTTTTTTTACATATTTTTTGTCTTTGTACATAATTACTTTTAATTCAATTTTTTAAATATATTCTTTAGATATATTTTTTCTTTTACTATTGATACCCCATCAATTTTAATGGGGTAGTGCACTATTAATAATAATATTAGTCATCGTAATAAATTCACTCAATTCAATTTTCTCATTCAATCTCGACTGTATTATTAATAGGGTTGTGACAATATCCTTTATAAATCATGGATCCCGAATATCCTATAAACGGAGAGAATTAAAGAGTATTGAATCGTTCTACACCAGCGGTATAGAGTATTCGATACCATTTCTTTTCGTCTAATATATTGTTAAGATCTATGATTTTAAAAGCATATTGTCACAACAATAATTATCAATCTGCTTATCTAGTGTCACTTGCTCTATTTTCTTTGCAAAAGAATCAGCTTTTATCTCGTGGAATCCCGATTTTCACTTGCCCATCTACTCTTCATTTCACTCTACCATTTATTTGTTAACACTGTAATAAAGAGTAGTGATAACTTGTGGATGTGCGTTGCTACAGTGTAGCTTTCCTGCTAACATGAGCAATGAATAGACCGCTAGTGCTTCACATATCTCTTGTCTCTACTATCTCTATTATCTCTACTATCTCTATTATCTCTGCCATCTCTATTATCTCTGCCATCTCTATTATCTGTGCCATCTCTATTATCTCTGCTCTCTCTATTATCTCTGCTCTCTCTATTATCTTTATTATCTCTACTATCTCTATTATCTCTACTATCTTTATTATCTCTACTATCTCTATTATCTCTGCCATCTCTATTATCTCTGCCATCTCTATTATCTCTGCCATCTCTATTATCTCTGCCATCTCTATTATCTCTGCCATCTCTATTATCTCTGCTCTCTCTATTATCTCTGCTCTCTCTATTATCTTTATTATCTCTACTATCTCTATTATCTCTACTATCTTTATTATCTCTACTATCTCTATTATCTCTACTATCTCTATTATCTCTACTATCTCTATTATCTCTACTATCTCTATTATCTCTACAATCTCTACTATCTCTACTATCTCTATTATCTCTACTATCTCTATTATCTCTACTATCTCTACTATCTCTGCTCTCTCTATTATTTCTACTATCTCTATTATCTCTATTATTTCTATTATCTCTATTATTTCTATTATCTCTATTATTTCTATTATCTCTATTATTTCTATTATCTCTACTATCTCTACTATCTATACTATCTCTATTATCTCTACTATCTCTGCTATCTCTGCTATCTCTGCTATCTCTGCTATCTCTATTATCTCTATTATCTCTATTATCTCTATTATCTCTATTATCTCTATTATCTCTATTATCTCTGCTATCTCTGCTATCTCTCTCTAGAGTTTCCTGTCTTCCTGTTCTATGGTTTGTCGCCTCGTTTTTTTGTTTACTTGTAATGTTATTAAAATTTATTATTGTCTCACTTTTTTAATTTTATTATGATTAATTGGTAGTATATAGCAATTGTTCAGGTGCTCGGTAGTTTGTTCGTATGTTCATTATTTCGAGCCTCTGTTCGTGAAATAAAAATAGTTAAATTTTTTGAATTGTGTTGCTGCTGCCTGCAGTCAGTGTGCACTGATACACTGCATTGAAAGAGTATTTATTTATTCATTAACTGTATTAACTATTTATTATTTAGTATACTTCCTTTACTTATTAATGAAATGATATTTGCGATTTTTTTATATTTATGAATGTGTATTGACATTTTTATAACTTAAATAGTTTGCTTTCAAACTCCCTAACGATTCCTTACCATTTAACAATATAATTAAATTAATTTAAATGGAAACTCTAGTCGAAATTATAAGGACAATTTGCTCAAATATTTTTGTATCTACTGTAATTATTGACAAACTGTTCGTATGGCAGTTACTCTTTATTGTGAACTATTTTTATCTGTTAATTATATCAGTGTCATGATTTTCATTATTCAGACAGTGCGCTCGAAGTGACACCCCCCGCCAACCCCTATCCCCCTCTCAAAAAACGTCATCGAATGTGATTCAGCCACAAGATAACAGTCAAAATTCAAACTCTTCCTCACGACTCTTCTTTAAACTTATGTTTCAATTAGCCAATCCATCAATTGCTTCCTTTTGTTTCGTTTCCATTAATTGGAAATGAATGCAGACTCACACATTCTTTTTCCTTTGCCCTTCATGACATTTTCATCTAGTCCCCCCCCCCCCCATCTCTCCCTCCTGCTCTCTACCTCAGTGATGACGTCAGCAACTTTCTCCCTCCCTCCCTCCCCCATTTTAAAGGGAATGTGAAACACTAGGAAGGGGGGTACTTTCTAAAGGGGGAGGGGGTGTTCGAACGGGAGACCTTGGGGCCGCTAAAATAAGGCTGGGGGAGGTTGTTTCTTAAGAACTATCCGTTTCCTCACGACATCTCCTGACCTACATGCTATATATAGAGCAATATAGAAGTTGTTGAGAGAGGGACTTATTGCTTCGTATATTCTTCGTAACAACTTCTGATGCCATGGAATTGGTTTGATGACAGACTTAATGGACTTACAAATGTCGCTATTTATTATGCTCACTTTGGAGCTCCTAACTACTTTGAGTGTCGCGTACCTATCGATCTATAATATGACAATATTGTGTATATTATGATTTAGTTATGTAGTATTTTATATATGAATCGAAATGATGATGTAATACGTGTTTCAACAATTATTTGTTTAATTGAATGAAAGTTATTAATTGTGCGTATTAATCATAAAAAAACGTTTGTACACTTTTTCCTCCTCTGTATACTATTAGGTCTTTCACAAACTCTTTCAGTGTGGTAACCAATTTAAAGTAGGTTCCATTTCTTTTCTGTTTATTTGATAAAGTAACTAATTGAAAGTGTTGGCCTGTTGGTCTTAGTGTCCAAATCCGTGGGAGACATCCTCTACATTTGTTGCTGGTGGCAATTGGTCGTCAGCTGAACTAAGATTCCTTAATGAAGCATTTGGAAGCGTCTCATTTCTCATTCTGTGCCGTAGCTTCCTTTTTTCCAAGGGATTAGTAAACCTTCCAGACTCAAAAGGAAGAAAATCGAGGAAGGGGCCTGGCAGAGACAGAGATTTAGGTCTTTTTATACTCTTGCAGTAGACTATAAAGTTACAGTGTCTGACTCCGCTTGAGAATTTATTGTAACTCTACCATCATGAAGCCTTGGTACTTTCAACAACAAATTATTCTTTTATCTACTGGGAATTCTTAAAACTTTTGCTTGAATGCTAAATATTGATGCTTTGTAGTATAATTCTCTTGTTTTCTTTTAGTTATTTTAACGAGCTTACTGTTTGGCTGACGAAACCTTTGTGAATTAAGCATTTCTTTAAAATTATTCCTAAATGAGGTAGCTTGATTTCAAGTCTCATTAGGAGGTTGTAACATCCCAGATGTAATGTTACTTTTTATTCTTTCTGTCTGAACCGAAATGAGGAGAAACAAACCTAGTGCTTTCATTATTGTGATTGATGTCTTAATTACAGAAAAAATAATTATGTTTCATTCTCAAGATTTGCTACAGAGTTCACTGATTCTCTTCGCAGTCAAATAGACACGTGATTCCCATTAAAATCTTCTGTTTGATCAATGGCTACGAGATGTTGATAATACATGCCTGCTAATATCGTCTCGGTACGTCAGCCCTATAGACACAGCTCATGTTTTCGTATTTGTTTTCGATAGAGAGAATAATTCTTGGAGCCATTGTCCTGATGACATGAAGGAAGAGTGCAGGAAAAGCGTCATTTGCTGAAGACAAGATGTAATTTGTCTATGTTCCGGTAGGTCTGACTTTTCTGACGCAGAGGTTATGCCTTGGAACGGATCGCTATGATTCAGGAGAAAGAGACTCTGACTTCAATGGAGTCAATAAAGTATTGGGGTCTGGGCATTAGTAAAATTGAACAGAGAAAATCTTTATAATTTATCCACAGCATAAAGGAACATCGTCACCGACTGGTGGTAGGTGACTTTGTTCATTTCCTTTCTGACTGTTTGTTCAAGTTATCTTAGTTTGTATAATAGTTGTCTGTGGAAAATGTGAATAGGAAGAGATGAACTTGAACTTTGGTTTTTTCTTTCAATTGTATAAAATAATTTTCACTACAAATGATTTTGAACGATAGCGCTATTAATTTATATATGTTAATTGCATCCATTAGGCACGCTAGTAGGCATCATTCGCAATCACAGAGTAGCTTAATTTGGTAGTAAGTAATTTTGTTCGGGGTACGACATTGTAACTATTTTTGCTTGATAATATTGATCTACTCTTTACTTAACTAATTCAAATATGTTTTTTTTTCAATTATTAATAGGGTTGTGACAATATGCTTCTAAATTCTTAGATCTTAAGAATATCATAGACGAAACGAAATAAAATAGCATCGAATACAGGCCCACCCGGGCTTTATCTTGAAGTGGGATGGCGTCCCTTGGGCCCCGACCTGTTATTGTCTTTCCATTTTTTTCTTTTTCATTTCTACCATGTTTATCATTTTGTTAACGCTACTTGCAGTATTTTTTTTCTTATATGACCGAAGATGTAGTACTGACCGATAATTTGTAACTTACCCTTAGCTGTTTTCACTGTAACCATTTCAAATACTATGATAACCTGCATAAGTTATGACGAAAAAAAATTAACTGAAAACTACCAACCGAATGGATAGATCTACTCTGGAAATATTTTTTAAGAGATTTAATTGGTTGGCATGTTCTATACGCATTTGACTTGTCATAAGAAGGATTTGTAAAAAGAATAGGCTAAACCTTTAGTCTAATAAATGAACTTGAATAAAATGTTAAAAAATAATCGAAAATAATTAATATGGTATATTATTGTCAATGAATCCTCAAAATGCTTTTAGTCTGAAGAAATGATTCATTTGTTGCAGCAATTATTTCCATTTCTATTCTGTTTTTCTCTAGCAAATACATGTATTTATTTATTATTTAAATAGTAGACGTCAATTTGATTCATAAATAAAAGATCGTGAAAAAAAAATTATTTTGCATGATAAGTATATACGAAATAAATAAAATGACCGGGGATCAATTATCCGGCCACCAGAATACTTATACCGCGCTGGTGTGCAACCATTCAATACTCTTCAATTCTCTTCTTCTATAATATTTTCGGGAACTATGATATTGAAAGCATATTGTCACAATCCTTGTTATTAATAATATTTCATACTTCAGTGAACTGCTATACAGGGTGTGGAGAAAGTCTCCGATCATATAAAAATGTTAAATTTAATGAGTTGTGATGGATGAAATAAAACAAAACTTACCACACAAAATCTCAATAAACCCTATTTACCAGTTCTACCAATTATTTTTTAATATGACCACCATTGGCGGCGATTACTCTCTCGATTCTACCTCTGAAGCTCTTTACTGCGGCATGGAACGTTTCTTGGGGAATTTTGGCCCATTGTCGCTCGAGGTACTTCTTCAGAGTTTCCATACTATCATGAACTGTAGCGTACGCTTCCTTCTCCAAGATGGACCACACACAAAAGTTAAGAGAATTCAGGTCCGGCGATGGAGGAGTCCACAATTCCTTCCTCCAAAATGCAGGAAAGTGACGCTCACACCAATTCTGAGTTTTGTTCGCTGTGTGCGAGGGTGCACCGTCCTGTTGAAAGGTAAAAGGCCTGTCCTTGAAGTGCTTCTTCATCTCGACTTGTCCTGGAGTCAAAATATCCTCGATATACGATTTTGCGTTAACTTTAACGCCTTCTTTGTGGAAAATGAGAGGAGATCTCAACTCTCAGAGATGGCAGCCCAAACCATCACTGAGGCAGGCTTTTGGCGACGGAAAACAGTCTTTACGGATGGAGGAATACTGTCAGCACTTTTTGCCAAAATCCTGTGCCATCTTTCATTGCATTCAAAAGAATCTTTGATCTGTCCAGCCTCTTCTGTTTCTGCAAGTCCATGAGCTGATGCATGTTGGTCATTTTGAAGGGGGACAACTTGATGTCTTCTTTGACGATGGTTCTCACACTTTTTTCGTCGATATCCATACTCTTAGCCATCTTTGTCATGCTTCGCTTGGGGTTCCTCCTTATCCGCTCCCTAATGGCTTTGATTTTGGTTGGAGTGCGTGCAGTGCGAGGTCGTCCACACCTGGGTCGATCACCTGTTGTCTCCAGTTCTTGGTAGCGTTTAACAGCAACACTAACAGTCGATTTCGGTGCTTTTAACAGCTTAACAATCTCTGGATTTGTCTTCCCCGCGCAGTGTAGCTGAATAATAGCCTCACGTTGATTCATTTTTACAAAAGACAATGTAAATTTATCAAAACTTAGACCTGGAACATTAAAGTATATGATTATAGGAAGAGAATGAAATATAAATGGATAAATTTAGTAAATAAATAACATCTTTAATTTAAAAAATATAATTTGATCGGGGACTTTCTCCGCACCCTGTATATTTTGATCTGCAGATAGTGTAAATTTCAAACTAGAGTTTTTGTTATTGCTAGCTATCATGGATAGGTTCCAGCTTAGGTATAGGTATTATTGTTATTGCATAGGTATAGGTATTATTGTTCCTGCATAGGTATAGGTATTATTGTTATTGCATAGGTATAAGTAATATTGTTGCTGCATAGGTATAGGTAATATTGTTGCTGCATAGGTATAGGTATTATTGTTCCTGCATAGGTATAGGTATTATTGTTATTGCGTAGGTATAGGTATTATTGTTCCTGCATAGGTATAGGTATTATTCTTATTGCATAGGTATAGGTATTATTGTTATTGCATAGGTATAGGTATTATTGTTATTGCATAGGTATAGGTATTATTGTTCCTGCATAGATATAGGTATTATTGTTATTGCGTAGGTATAGGTATTATTGTTATTGCGTAGGTATAGGTATTATTGTTCCTGCATAGGTATAGGTATTATTGTTATTGCATAGGTATAGGTATTATTGTTCCTGCATAGGTATAGGTATTATTGTTCCTGCATAGATATAGGTATTATTGTTATTGCGTAGGTATAGGTATTATTGTTCCTGTATAGGTATTATTGTTATTGCATAGGTATAGGTATTATTGTTATTGCATAGGTATAGGTATCATTGTTCCTGCATAGGTATAGGTATTATTGTTATTGCATAGGTATAAGTAATATTGTTGCTGCATAGGTATAGGTATTATTGTTCCTGCATAGATATAGGTATTATTGTTATTGCATAGGTATAGGTATTATTGTTCCTGCATAGGTATAGGTATTATTGTTATTGCATAGGTATAAGTAATATTGTTGCTGCATAGGTATAGGTATTATTGTTATTGCATAGGTATAGGTATTATTGTTCCTGTATAGGTATAGGTATTATTGTTATTGCATAGGTATAGGTATTATTGTTATTGCATAGGTATAGGTATTATTGTTATTGCATAGGTATAGGTATTATTGTTCCTGCATAGGTATAGGTATTATTGTTCCTGCATAGATATAGGTATTATTGTTATTGCATAGGTATAAGTAATATTGTTGCTGCATAGGTATAGGTATTATTGTTCCTGCATAGGTATAGGTATTATTGTTATTGCGTAGGTATAGGTATTATTGTTATTGCATAGGTATAGGTATTATTGTTCCTGCATAGATATAGGTATTATTGTTATTGCGTAGGTATAGGTATTATTGTTCCTGTATAGGTATTATTGTTATTGCATAGGTATAGGTATTATTGTTATTGCATAGGTATAGGTATCATTGTTCCTGCATAGGTATAGGTATTATTGTTATTGCATAGGTATAAGTAATATTGTTGCTGCATAGGTATAGGTATTATTGTTCCTGCATAGATATAGGTATTATTGTTATTGCATAGGTATAGGTATTATTGTTCCTGCATAGGTATAGGTATTATTGTTATTGCATAGGTATAAGTAATATTGTTGCTGCATAGGTATAGGTATTATTGTTATTGCATAGGTATAGGTATTATTGTTCCTGCATAGGTATAGGTATTATTGTTATTGCATAGGTATAGGTATTATTGTTATTGCATAGGTATAGGTATTATTGTTATTGCATAGGTATAGGTATTATTGTTCCTGCATAGATATAGGTATTATTTTTATTGCGTAGGTATAGGTATTATTGTTATTGCATAGGTATAAGTAATATTGTTGCTGCATAGGTATAGGTATTATTGTTCCTGCATAGGTATAGGTATTATTGTTATTGCGTAGGTATAGGTATTATTGTTGCTGCATAGGTATAGGTATTATTGTTATTGCATAGGTATAGGTATTATTGTTCCTGCATAGGTATAGGTATTATTGTTATTGCATAGGTATAGGTATTATTGTTATTGCATAGGTATAGGTATTATTTTTATTGCATAGGTATAGGTATTATTGTTCCTGCATAGATATAGGTATTATTGTTATTGCGTAGGTATAGGTATTATTGTTATTGCGTAGGTATAGGTATTATTGTTCCTGCGTAGGTATAGGTATTATTGTTATTGCATAGGTATAGGTATTATTGTTCCTGCATTGATATAGGTATTATTGTTATTGCGTAGGTATAGGTATTATTGTTATTGCATAGGTATAGATATTATTGTTCCTGCATAGGTATAGGTATTATTGTTATTGCGTAGGTATAGGTATTATTGCTCCTGCTTAGGTAAAGGTATTTCTTCTCCATAGGTATAGGTATTTCTTCTCCTCCATAGGTATAGGTATTATTGCTCCTGCTTAGGTATAGGTATTATTGCTCCTGCTTAGGTATAGGTATTTCTGTTCCTGCATATGTATAGGTATTGTTGTTCCTGCATAGGTATAGGTATTATTGCTCCTGCTTAGGTATAGGTATTTCTTCTCCTGCATAGGTAGGTATAATTGCTCCTGCTTAGGTATAGGTATTTCTTCTCCTGCATAGGTAGGTATAATTGCTCCTGCTTAGGTATAGGTATTTCTTCTCCTGCATAGGTAGGTATAATTGCTCCTGCTTAGGTATAGGTATTTCTTCTCCTGCATAGGTAGGTATAATTGCTCCTGCTTAGGTATAGGTATTTCTTCTCCTGCATAGGTAGGTATAATTGCTCCTGCTTAGGTATAGGTATTTCTGTTCCTGCTGGACTACTCGATTGGGGAAGTTTACAGCACCCACAGCTGCTGCTGATGATTTTTTTTGGAAGATGTTGAGCGCCTGTGCAAAGTTCCCTGTCCAGATTGCTTGATGAGCTTCAATGGATTCAGGAAATTGAACATTAACCGCCAGAGCGGTGCCTCTTGTACAAAATTGGATTGGACAGGGTTCTTTTTCATGTCCACTTTTCTCTTGGTTATACTTCAACATCTTGACTTTGTATTCATTTTATATTATCATTCTATCGAAATTTTTATATTGTTTATCAGTTTGCTATACTAATTACTTTATATAGCGATCTAGAGCTGGCCATTAATGTTCACCATGCATTCATACATATAACTGATGTGTTCAACCATATATGTATAAACTATATTATTAACTAAATGAAAGAAAACATTTAGTCATCACATTTAGAAATTGTAATTATTTTCAACTCTACATACATTTCATGTTTTCTCTCCTCACCTAATTTTGCTCATCCAGTTCTGAAAGCCACCAGACCATCAAATCCAATAAAAAGGTCTACTCTTCATGTAAATTTGTTCGTTTGAGAATCTGTTATCATCAATAAAGCGATATCTTTTATCTGTTTCCGATGTTTGGAAAGAGTTAAGGATGTTTTTCTTGCAGATGAGATAGTCAACATTTACTCAAGAACAATAGGGGTGGAAATCCTTCCTTTTGAAATTGACCTCAATGAAGGAACAGTCGGCAAACCTTATTTGGTGGCTAGCAAAACAGACTGTCCAATGGAGTTACTTGGGACTGACTTTTATGGGTTAGGTGTGGAGGTTATCTGTGCGAACTCTCATGTTCTTCATTGGATTTCGGTGTTTATGTTCTATTAACAGAGTCCAATTCCAGCTCAATACCTAGGGTATGATTGTTCTTCTCATAGATCATAAGTTTTACCAATAACTTTACCAGTAATCTATCGATTTACTTGATTTTAGTGTTATTTGGATGGATTTTTGAAATTGATTTTTGATAATTTACATTTATTTTAAGGTAGTTAATTTTAAACGCTCAGTAAACTAATTTAAAATTGTGTCACTTTATGTTAAACTAGTTTAACAAATTATATGACTATATGACTAACAACCATAAAAATAATTATCATATGCATGTATCTGTGAGTTTCACCGTAAATTTGTTTTAACATAATCGGATATCTTACGAAACTGCATTAATAACGATAGACGTCAAGGATTTAAGATTTATATTTAATATGAAGTTAATTTAATATAAAGGAATTTTAGTTTAAAGGAACTATAATGTAAAGTAAAATAATGAAACAAAAACAAATAAACACACGAATACAGAGCATCTGACGATATCTTGCGAGTCACTCTATCATTTCTGAATTTACTCAGTAGGTGGCGCTGCTGGTCTGAATTAAATTAAATATAATTTTAAATTAGATATCTTTTAGAAATTCAATTAAATATTATTGTTTTATTATTTCCTCGTCGATTTATATACAAGGGAAAAAAAGTTTGTGCCTGTGACAAGTTTACGTACAAGTTCCAATGAATATTTTTCATTGAATTAGGAGAACAATGAAATCTTAAAAATGTTGAAATGTGACATAATACAGTTTAAAGCGTATTTAATTTGTATAATTAATCAATTTAATTGAAAGTCCAGTAAAGATTTATTTATTGATTAATATGGAAAAGTTTTGGTGATTTTGAAGTCAAAATTCTGTTCCGATTCTTCATTTCAGTTTTCTTCTAATATTTCATTTTCTAATTTCAAAGTTGATAATCTACACAAAATCTTTAGAGATCCGTTATTTATGTATTTATGAATATTCAAATTACACCAAAATAGTGGCATATATTTAGTTCTTAAATATGTAAATTATGTAAAGTTTTATAATAATAATTATTGTTATTTGATTTAATCCTCTCGTTTAACTTTTTTCGTCGTGAAGAAGTTACTGAAGTTTTATACCGTTCGTACCTATACTTCAAATCATACCATTTGTATGGAAACTGAATAAAACCTAAAATTAATACAATAAAGGCAAGTGAAAGTTATCAAATTATTTCTATAGGTATGAAACATATTCTTTTTGGACATAATAAAGAAAATTACCATTTTGTTCTTTCTTTCACTTGCCTGGTAAAAAAAGTCCAAAAATTCGACTGAGATTTTCTTGAAATCCGAGTCGTTGTTACTCGAAATGACTTGCGGTCTTGTATCTTTTATTTTCAATCTAATAATCTGCTGTCTTCGTGAAAAGAAATAAATGTTTATTATGTTCCTAGTTATTTATTTGTTATTTGATTTATCTTAGATTACTTTATTTAGCAAATCGTTTGTATATTCTTCATCCTCTTCATCCAAATGATTTATCGCCCAGAATAAATGGTGAAACCCAATAAATTTTATGGTGCATTTGATGGCCACATTGTATGTCTTTAATACATGGATAGAAACGTATTCAACGGACAGTATTTTTGACATGTTGCCAAGTCTTTACAAATTGGATGCCATATTTCATCCATGAATTGAGTGGTTGTCTAACAAACATGGTCATCCATCAGCCCTAAACTCCATTTTAATTGACTCCAGGAGAAACTGTTTTCGATGTGTCAACTCAACTGTTTAGACTCCTCTTCAATGTGGAGGAAGAAACTGGCCCTGCTCTAACAGATCCCCCTATAATAAAGAGCATTGTGTTTTTATATATAAATATATATATAAATCCATCACGCTCAAGATTATGTTTTTATAAAGCTCAAAATTTTCGAAAACTCGAAATTTTCCGAAAACTCAAAAAATTTCCGAAAACCTAAAAATTTCCGAAAACCTAAAAATTTCCGAAAACCTAAAAATTTCCGAAAACCTAAAAATTTCCGAAAACCTAAAATTTTCCGAAAACCTAAAATTTTCCGAAAACCTAAAATTTTCCGAAAACTCACTTCTATATTCCCATGATGTGTATTATGAGACGTTAGTCATACATCAACATAATAATATATAGTAATCTAGAAACTGAGTAGTGAATATGCCTGGTAAGAATTATGTGAATTTAGCAATATCTTGTTCATCAATATTTTGTTTAGATGGTTTATAGATTTGTTTGATATCAATCTTGTTCCTTCATCATATTTCATAATTATTGAATTGAATTATTTCATTCTATTTAAGTAATAACTAAAAGTATTAATTTCCTCTCATACTATAATCAAATTTACAACCATTTTAGAATAACTCTTTCTTTTATATACTAATTATTGTCAATTTTTATGCTAGTTACTACTTTCGATAAGCTTTTGCTAGGCAGAAAAGCTTAAAATGTTATCTCATTTCTAAGCCCAAGCTCGTAGAGGCTCGTCCACACAATCAATCTTTTCTTAGTAGCTCATCAATCACAGAAACATAAATATACAGACCGTACCAGTGTTCTCAGTAGAGCATAATTTACAGTTTCCAGACGAGATCATACGTATGGGCATAAAATTCAGAGTAAAGAAATGTAGGTAACTAAAACAATGATTATTCTTGAAACACTGCCTTGAGATTTATTTGAGTTTTTCAAAATGAAGTAACGATGTTGAAGATCGTTCTCTTTCGATGTTTTTGTTCTAAGTTTTTAAATAAGATTGTTGCAAAACAAATAAATAATTTTTGTGATTGGCTATGCCACAAACATCAAAATAGGAGGATTCACTGTGACTTGTTCAAATATAGTTTCTTTTCGTTACTTCTGAACAGAAAAACAACCTTGCAGGTATCATGGATGCCAATTAAAATGACTAGTTGCAATGCTAAACAATGTTGTTTTTCTTGCCTGAACGAATACATGAAACTGTCCGATAACTCGAAAATTACTCTACATAGACACAGGTTTAGCCTCTGGCTGCACTATAATTTAGATTTTAGAATATAGCATTGTAATCATAATTGCATTTTCTATCTTCTTAGATATCTTGGTTGTAACGTGTTTATATCTTGGTGGTAACGTGTTTATATCTTGGTTGTAACGTGTTTATATCTTGGTTGTAACGTGTTTATATCTTGGTGGTAACGTGTTTATATCTTGGTGGTAACGTGTTTATATCTTGGTTGTAACGTGTTTATATCTTGGTTGTAACGTGTTTATATCTTGGTTGTAACGTGTTTATATCTTGGTTGTAACGTGTTTATATCTTGGTGGTAACGTGTTTATATCTTGGTTGTAACGTGTTTATATCTTGGTTGTAACGTGTTTATATCTTGGTTGTAACGTGTTTATATCTTGGTTGTAACGTGTTTATATCTTGGTGGTAACGTGTTTATATCTTGGTTGTAACGTGTTTATATCTTGGTTGTAACGTGTTTATATCTTGGTGGTAACGTGTTTATATCTTGGTTGTAACGTGTTTATATCTTGGTTGTAACGTGTTTATATCTTGGTTGTAACGTGTTTTTATCTTGGTGATAACGTGTTTATATCTTGGTGGTAACGTGTTTATATCTTGGTGGTAACGTGTTTACCATTTTCGTCCCATAAAATTAGCATATCTACACTGTGATTTAAATTTGATCTAACGTTTACCTTCTCTTTCTTTTCATGTGCTGTCCTGCAGGAGAGAAGATGGGTAAGAAGAATTAAATTTTAGTGCCTTATTTATTTGAATGATAGATAAGGAATTATATATGCAAATATATAACCGTATAAACAAGAGAGATGGTTACGGTGAAGGTGGAGACTGGAGAATAATCAGTAGGGTTTGCTTCTTATTTCTCATTGATTTTCTTCCTTTCTGGAAATCGTCTTAATTTTGCATGTTAGTTATTGACTGCTATCTAGCATTTAAAATTCGACCAATCTTGTCGAATACTTTTGATATCTCTTGCAAGGTTATTTCGATATTAATACGTTATTATTCGTCTAAATATTTTGGTAATGCTCGTAAGATTTGAACACTAATTCTTATATGCTTATAATTCCGTTAAATTTTAATTATTATATCACTTTTATTATAACAATGATAATAAGAATTTTACCCGTTGCCTGAGACTATTTTTGCACACGAAGTATATTGGGTGAACATGAATAAGAATTAGAAGACTCGCATTTCACATGATTTTATTGATGCTATTATATTTGGAATCTCCAATAATTTCTTAACTTTTTTGTTATTGTAGTTTCGTACTGTGCCTTTCGTTGGTGAATTTACAGTTTCACCAAGCGCACTATTTTTTTTTCTTTGGTCATCATTATTTTCGGGAGAATAATTCGCTCTCCTATCATAAAAATTTTTAAAATATTTTTTTAAAATGATCATTTTTTTTAAAATAATTTTTAAAAATGTAAAATTTGAGGACAATTTTAGATCTGTTCGATATTCGATAGGTGCGTGCGTTTGTGGAGAAATGATCGCAGAAATTGATAGTTGGCAACAGCTTCTAATCCAATCATTTGGATGGCGCTATCTGGCAATTATCATTTAAAAGAGGCGCTATTGAGTGACGACAAAATCACCCGGAGAATTATTCCGTAATTGGAGACGCGATAATTAGGGAGTCGTTAAGTCTCCAATTATTACCAGCTGATGGGTTATTAATTTAGCATTGCTTACATTTAGAACTTATAGTTGTCATTAAAGGGTGAATTTGTGTTTATCCAATTGGATATTAGTCGAATATGTTAAGATTAGATATTTGTAATGAAAATATATTTCTAGTGCTTATTTTTCTCTTACCCGTAACATTTTTAGTATCAATATATATTAGAATAAACATTATGTGTTAGTGAGAAAGCAACCAGAGAGATACGTTGGACAATGCGGTTAATATTAATTGTTAGAAGAGTTCTAATTTATTCAATTAATATTTTGATATTGAATTTTTGTTACTTTATTATTTAGAAAATGACAAACAAGTTCATATCTCTGTTTGTTTAAGCAGGTAGCATATAGATATCTGATTGCAATTATGTTCTTTTTATTTGTCCAGAGTCTGTTATTCGGTAGCGATGGTACGCATTCGGTAGACATGGTACGCATTCGGTGTAGCCATGGTACGCATTCTGTAGCCTTGGTACGCATTCGGTAGCCATAGTTTGCATTCGGTGTAGCCATGGTACGCATTCGGTGTAGCCATGGTACGCATTCGGTGTAGCCATGGTGCGCATTCGGTGTAGCCATGGTACGCATTCGGTAGCCATGGTGCGCATTCGGTTGCCATGGTGCGCATTCGGTTGCCATGGTACGCATTCGGTAGCCATGGTACGCATTCGGTGTAGCCATGGTACGCATTCGGTGTAGCCATGGTACGCATTCGGTGTAGCCATGGTACGCATTCGGTGTAGCCATGGTACGCATTCGGTGTAGCCATGGTACGCATTCGGTAGCCATGGTACGCATTCGGTGTAGCCATGGTACGCATTCGGTAGCCACGGTACGCATTCGGTAGCCATGGTACGCATTCGGTAGCCATGGTATGGTTCTATGAAAATTCGGTCTTTGGAAAATTCGATCACGGAAAACTCGGTCTCAGTTTATAAAATGTTATTAAAGAACAATTATAGAAGAAGTTTAAATTATGAGCACTAAAATCTGTAGCGTACTTATTAAAAGCGAATGACATCATTAACCGTTGCAAAATGATACGTATAACATTAGTGATTTTGACATGTTTTGACATTTATTTAACGGGAGATTTGAGCGGAAAATTTGGTCTCAGGTATAAATAAGACTTGTGAATTAGAAGTATTAGAGGGGGCCGCGAGACCGAAATTTCCGAAACCGAATATTCCTAGACCGAAATTTCCGGCCACCCCATGGAACGTATGTGGTTACGCAAGATGTTATCAGCGATAATTGCTTGACTTTCATTCTTTGGTGGGCCCATCTGCGATAAACAGGGAATGATAAACTTTATGACGGCATCATAATTTTGTTTTTAAGAAGAGGAATTGAGTCGTGTTTCCATTGACGTGCATGTATTCGTTCGTTGAATCCCAACTCAATAATTCGACTTTCAAGGTCGTGTTTTCTGGTGGAAAGACTGATCGTCCAGGATATGAACGTCGTAATCGATATATCTGGTAGTGTGCGACTCTTCCAGTTTGAACATTTGGTTGTAGTCTGGCAAGCCAATTGAGTGATCTGGTGACGTTTAAAAAAGCTAAAGTTGACTTAATATTTTACTGACACTAGTCTTTAGAATATTGATAATATTTATTAATCTATAATCTGCAACCCATCTCATTTTGTTCATACCAACAAAGTAACCTCTTACATTGAAAAGTTAGTAAGAAGACTGATTTAGCTTAGAGTGGATTATCCTTTTTAGCAACCATTTATTCAGTTATCACCTAAAATATGGTCAGCAACCATTTATTCAATTGTCACCTAAAATATGGTCAGCAACCATTTATTCAATTGTCACCCAAAATATGGTCAGCAACCATTTATTCAGTTGTCACCTAAAATATGGTCAGCAAATTTTATTCAATTTAATTATTGTTTGTTTCTTCCGATTTATAATTGACCAATGACCATCCTTGAAAATTTATTCAGATTTTTCTTCCAAACGAATGAATTCCAAATATTATTTTCCATCCTTTTATAGATTCACATAAGCATAAATCCAAGCTAGTATATTTAATAATAATTTGAATTATGTTGAATTAAAATTATCTCCGACAAACAAAATTTAGTATCTAACTTGATTATATTTTAATAGTGACACTTCATGCCTCGATTCACACTCTTCAATTCAGTAGATCCTTTTCTACAAACTCCATAAAAATATTAACACTCCCACCCCCCCCCCCCCGCCCCATTCATTTTTTAGTGTAACTTTCTAGCTTTGACGTCGAGAATACTAGTCTGCCATTGTCTAGCTACAGTAACTAGGAAGTCGTCATCGAGTTCCATTGTTTCGAAGGTATCAGAAGTTCCCTATCGGTGACGGGACCCATCGCACTTTCAATGCTTCCTTCAAAACTTTTGAACTCATGGAAAATCTACTGTAGAAACGTGCAGGTTGCGTTTAAATTAATATATTGTATTTGATCTTGTATGAGTTGACAATTATGAATTTTTGCCATTATTCACACATGCAAGAATAATATCACATGGTGATATTATCTTTATAACTTATGCATGAATTATTAATTTTCGGTTTAACTAATCACTCAAATTGATCAATTTTCCATACATTATATTATCTGTAACTAGTGTTTTAAACTGAATTCTTCTGGTTAGTTTGAGAGTGGATAACGGGTGCGTTTTTTCTGCCCACGCTTTGCTTAGAAGCCAAGCGGCAAAAAACTTCGAGAGAAAATCTGACTGAAAATTATAAATAGCTCAGTTTCTGGGTAGGAAAGAATCCTACTGAAATAGAATTCGGTTGAAAAATTCCATTTCTGAATTCGTGATGATGATTTGGCACGCCGTCAAAGGCTGGAAGTAGAATCTTATTTCTGTATTTGATGTCGGCTTTCGGGTCTGGTCCTGATTTCTTATGATTTTCTTCGCTATTCAGAGCACGTTAAGTTTCCCCTTCGCGTCTTCTCCCTTTTCTTGTAATGTGAAGCGGCCTAGAATAAATTGCAATTCCAGAATGACGTGGTAATTCTTAGTAAATGTGGCGCGCGCAACTGCGGCTGTAGAAATGAAAGATAGGTGTTTCCACGAGAAATGTGACGAGTAGATAAACTATCTAATATTATAAAAGATGGCATTCAAACTGCGGTTTCAATTACATTTTATATTAATGATATAATCTAAGACCTTTTTTTTCGTTTTAAACTAACGATTAGTATAGGTTTAACTTAATCATCAATCACTGAATCTTCAATTTTAGTGAAAATAGGTTTTTTACAAATCGGTAATGGCGAATTGTTGAAGTTATCGAAATTTATTGATTTCCTTTAATCTTTTTTTACCAAATTGTTGCCATTGAAAGACTGATTTTCTTCTGAACATCTAAAATAAATGAGTTAATATATAAAAGCAGCTAAATAATACATCTCCCAGAGATAATGAGAAATATTCATATTTATTGTCACGCGACGATCCTATAGGGAAGTAAATAAATGATAGGAATTAATATAAAATGTGCCTATGAATAATGAAAAAAACCTATACTAATTTATTACTCGTTTTAATATTTCTTCTCCATAATTTATTGCATTACTATATATAGTTATGTCATTTTGTTCATGTCACGCATGATTTTATCCATTTATATTTGATGATAATTCATTTATTCATCAGTAATTCATTGAGTAAGGAAGACAAACGTAAGACAGGTAAGTTGGAGTGAAACAGTAAAAATTTTAGGTATTTAAATATAAATAGGGTTCTATGGTATATTTCGATGGCAAATTGGATAATTTTCATACAGTTTACTTAATGATTTCACTATTAATAGTTAGATAGCTAACCTGATTTGCCGTCTAATTTTATGATTTAATATATGAGGCACAGATTTGGAAGCAAAGAATCTTTTTTGAATTAAAAGAATTAATTATTGGACCATTCTCCAATATGTTCGAAAACAGAATGACGAAAAAATATTTTTTTATTTTTTAAATATACCCCTGAAATTTATTATAGGCTTCAGTCTCCCAATCTTTGAAATTTGTTATCTTCGAAATATACATTGTTTTTTGAATGTTAATAGGAATAAATTCAAAAACTCACTCTAAACAATTTTCCAAATTTCAATTACATCAAACAGAGTGTCAAAGTGACGATTTAAAACCAATAATATATTTAATTTTATTTGCAAACTCATTCTCATATTTTACTTTCCATTCCATTCGTTTCTCAACATAATTTTTTTTCTTGCTCATTCACAGAGCGTTTGTAAAGACAGTATTGAATTGACCCCATTGATTGGTCCATAGAATTCAAATCATGGGAACATGCTGCCACCATTTCTTTAAACCAAAACCTGAAAAAATGCCCTCTGAGTTAATTTTCTACCAAATGTGTAATGTGACACCTACTCAGAATATGTTCCATTCGCCATTGATATTTTGCAGAATTAAAAACTTATCTCCAAGATGTTTCCGACGAAAGATTTTGCTGAAATGTTTACTTAACGACTGTGAGGAAGGACCAAAGAATCTTAGCAGCCTTCCTATGCTTCCATTCGTTCAGAAGCTTTTTGCTCCTCTGCAGTATTTGTTTATGTTTCTACCGCTAAGAGAGTTTGTATCTTTTGAAGGATGAAACAGGATATTTTAATGTCTTCATGAAAAAGTCATTTCATGGTCCTGAGACTCACGTTAGTGGATTTCGGCCAATGTCGTATGGAGCTCCTCCTCCAGTTCCTCCGGATTCTTTTTAAAATTCGCTTGATCGTGGAATTAGGCCGTTATGATCGTGATCTTCTAATTCTCGGAAGATCACATCTCTTTTTTTTTCATGGTGTTAATGGCTTCCGAATAGCAATTCGTGCAATTGACTTTGCAATAACAGAATCTGACTTTAAGTAGTTATTGCTTTTATTATATCTACCATTTTAGAACAATATGAGATAGATATATCACAAAGATATATGATGATGTGATGGCATAGTTATTTAAATATTCCTATGGAACTATCATAGTGAAAATTAATTTAGTTTCGTTAATTGCTTTTAACTTATTACTTGTAAGTGGAAGATAATTTAAATTTAAATTTATCATTAGAATAACGTTATATAAATGTGTTCTATTTTCAATTAAAATTATGTATATCAACAGTTATTGCTGTATCATTTTTATATTTCTTCAACCTAAATATATATATATATATATATCGATTTTTGATTAATAAGTCCATTTCTTTTAAATAAGACTTTATTATTTAATAAATTATCCACAGTAGCGCTAAAAACTTATTCTAAATTCAATGAAGTGTTCGAAAATATCAAAAGTCCATTTGAAAAGTCTAGCATTTGCATCCCAAGTCTAAGTAGCGCATTTTAGTTTTTCCATCCCAGCTTTTCTGATTTTTTATTCACGTTTCTTTTTCTTTTCTCCTTGACAGAACCCCGTCCACGTAAGTGTTGCAAGTTTTAGAGGATATCTCCATCGACCATCCTACCCTGGCATCCTATCTGTAAATGGAATTCGATTCTTATCTTGTGTTTTGTGAAGTTGATTTAATCCTTTTTTTTTTTTAATTAGTTCCAATTTTTTTTTTTTCAATAACTTTTTGTTAAGTGCTTCTTCACTAATTGAATAATTAAAGATTTCATTTACATTTACCGTATGAATTTTTTAAAGTTCAAAGTAGGTAAATATTAAATTATATTATTTCTACAATTTTGGCAATACCAACTAACGTTTAAAATTTTGCCATTTTATAAATGTTATCATTTCAAAGCAGTATTTCAAGTTTAGGCAGACTTCAAATTGTCCTAAAATCTGAAGTCTTGGAGTCCAGAGGTCTCTTATTTGAGCTTCTGGTAAAAAAAATGACACGAAAAAGAATCTTAGTCCAATTTTAGAATGAAATAAAGCAGTGGAAGTTCATAAGAAAGATCCCTTACGCATCGAAAGCAAACAGATTTTCGAACTATCCTCTGATAAATTGGTCCTGTAATTCGACTGGACAGGCAGGAACAAATCGTTCTCAAAATCCTAGTTCCATAAAACTTGAAACAAAACATTTTTCTCAGTTTATTCTTTGGTCCCTTTTTTTGCCCGCTAACTTCCCTATCCAGTTCACTACTGTTTCTTTTGCTGTTACTGTACCAGTTTTATGAAGATGGGAGTCAGAGCTTAGGATGGTCGGTGAGTTGTTCCCTTTTCGTGTACAAATTCTCTTCACGTTCTCTTTCTCTTTAAATTTGCTGCATGTTTTCTGTCAGAGTTGAATATTGAAATATACATTGAATGTCTTTCTATGTGATGTTGAAATAAGTTAGAAAGAAGCTCGAACGAGAATTGGTCTCAAAGTGTGATTTTTGTTCATCCGTTAATTATTGTAAGAATTTCAAATGACTGTTTAATTCAAAGCAGAATTATAAGTTTTAATATTTTTCTTATAAATATGTTAGGTATCTTTAATAATTGATTCCTTTATTATGTAGCATTATTAATACTCTCATCCCAATTGTATATCACTACCATTTTTCAAATGTCAACTCGCACCATATACTTCATATCTTTCATTTATTTATGCTTTAATTAAATTCAAATGTCAGTGTTGTCTGTATAAAAATAGACCAGTGATATCATTGCTGATATTGTATGGAATAAATTTCGATTAAAAGTATTTATTATTCAGTATAAATTATTTTCAATAGGTAGCTAATATTAGATCTATATTCGTTCTACCGTTTCAAAGGTGCTACGTATACGTTTCTTGCAGTTGGATTCATTTCTCGTTTACATTTGTATGTGGTAGGAGTATGAATCAGAAGGCTGTATATAAATATTACATCGGGCATACACTTGCATACAACAAATTCTTGCACTCGACACTGAGTCTCTGCTTGTGAAACCAAAGTCTCTTTGAATAAAGAAGACTCCCTTTCTGAATTAATAACTACAAAGGAGACGCACTTCTTACTCTCACATCTTTAGAAAGATATTTCCGTGAAGAAGTGTATTATCTACAGTATTTTATCTATATAATGTAGTAAGAAATGATGGTTATATCCTACTGCTCGGTAGTGATTGTGACATACTGTCTCGAAAGATATGGACTATTAAAGATTTTTTGGAATTTTCAACTAGTAAATGAGTTATATTATGAACTCTAGACATATGTGTGGGGTGCAGTTCGAATATTTGGATATGTTAGGAAATCGTCGTGATCATCCCTATTATATATTGTATGTTTAAATTCAAATTTGGAACATTATATCGAGTCATGATTCCTTGGGATTGTATTTCAGTTTGTTAGTAGGTATTATACACCATTTACTCGCTTAACAACCACTATCGCAAAATGAATTGGCTGACATCTGTCATATTTTTAATGTGATTCATCTTAAAATAGCCTTAGTTAAGAATAGGAATGTTTTTAATGGAAAAATAATGTCTTCTTAAACAAAAAAAGATTTGAAAATTATCGTCAATAATTTTATCTGTAGAATACGATGAAAGAAATTAATATAATCGGTCTTCATTTAATTAAAAAAAAAATTAACTTATAATTTGTACTTTTCTGTTTAATAATCATTTTCAATCTAAATACCTATATATTATTAGCTCTAAATCTATCTGTATACGCATGATAAATATATCCTATTTTGACGCAAAAATGGATATAAATCTTTCTTTATTAAATATAAACGTGATTGCAATGAAAAAAAATAAGGAATGAAAACTTAGAAGGAATAAAATGGAATTTTATTAAATGGAGAAATGGATTACAGAGATAAAAGTTCACAAGAAGTCGGTTGACAATCATGTTTTAATCTTTAAACCTTCAATTACTAATTATTTTAATTTTCTAACATTTATTATTAATAGTGGTTATTCAACATTATTTCTTATCTTCACTGTTCGTTTGTTGTTTCTATGTGTACAAATTTACCTAAATATGTTAGTCTTATTTTTTCGCTGTATTTAAAATTAATAGCTAATTACCAATATTTTATTTCTCCAATGCCATATGCAATTCAACTAGGGTAAGTTCTGAATTATCGGTCAGTACTACATCTTCGGTCATATAAGAAAAAACAATATAAAAGTGGTTATTATTACAGAGTGCTATCTAATAACAATTTTATATTGTTTTTTTTTATATGTCCGAAGATGTAGTACTGATCGATAATTCGGAACTTACCCTAACTAAATTACATAGTTTGACGAGATGACGAAACCAATTTCGCAAATTCCCCATACAGAGC
Source organism: Caprella mutica (assembly GCA_947561585.1). Lineage (NCBI taxonomy): Eukaryota > Metazoa > Arthropoda > Malacostraca > Amphipoda > Caprellidae > Caprella > Caprella mutica. Next base: position 28,528 of record CANNZV010000844.1, on the reverse strand, counting down.
GACAGAGTGACTCCCAATTAACTTTGCCTCAGTTGAGGGGAGAGCGAGCCACTTTATTCTCTCTCCTTTAAATTGACGTGAAATATTTAGACTCCGGCCCTGACACCTGTAGCTTGCCAGGGGTGGAGGAGATAAGAAAGGAGGGGGCATGGGAGGAGGGGAGCAAGAGGAGCAATGGTGGTAGGGAAGGGAGAGAAAAGGGGATTTTGTTGGACAGAAAGGGTTCGGAAGAACAGAATGACCGTTTGATTGGAGAGAAAGAAGGCTCGGATAGGAAAGAAAAGATTTGAACGGTCAGAAAGTGTTGGATAGATAGAAAGAGAGAGGAGAGAAGCATTCTCAAGTATTAAATTTGAACAAGATAAATTTAGAATGTTCCGATCTTTAATTGTATCTTTAAAGTGTAAATTTGCTATTCTATATAATATGGCTTTAGATAATTACCTCCTGTATGTAACAGAGCGGTACCTACCTTCTATTCTTCAAAATATAAATATGTTTTTTCGGTGAATAATGAGAAGGGTATAAGCAAGTCAAATTTCAAACATGTATCCAACAGTCAGCCCTGTTAAGGAGCCAATCCCTCATTTAATCCAATTTCCTTTGTATTTAGTTTACTTTGAAGGCAAGCTATATGGAATATGGCTATGAATCCTACGATAAAACCCTAACTACCTGATAAATAATTCTCAGCAGCATATTTCCTTTAAATGGCCAAATAGGTTCCATAGGTTGAATATCTATTGATTGATACTTCTAGCTCTTTCTTTAGATTTCTAAACGCTTTTCCTAACTGCTATGAACTCTCAGTCCATTCATTAACCCTTTCATGCCTGAATTATGTTCTGATACAATAAAATATCTTTTTATAATAGTAAGTCATAGAATACAAGATGTGCATTATTTTAAACACTTTTATTTTTTTTGTGTGAGGTTAAATGACATAAAAAATGAAACCAGAGTTCCGCGCTACACCTGGCAACAATGTATATCTCAATTCGACTGGTCATAATATATATTTATAATACACGTATTTATATCCTAAAAACGACTTCATGTAGACTATAGTCCACATCCGTCATCAAAGGGTTAAGATGTATAGTTGTTGCTGTGGAATTGATTTAACCATCAGAATAATTTCTAAATAGTCTTCCCAACTGTTGTATGTAAGTACTATCAGTGCCTTTAACACTTTGTACTGTCTGCAGAATGAATTGCGTCCTCTCAAGCTACCAACCAGTAAAAACTCAATAAAACTGACGCCCTAACACGGAGTACGCAATGACTAACTCTTTCTGTGTGACCTAATTATTGCTACCATCTTGACATTCTAATTTAACACTCACTGCAAATAACAATTGTGAACTTCCTTGTAAGTTTCAAGCATATCTTAACTTTACTTTTTGCACTTCCAATTATTTCTGTTCAGGGTTGGTATTTTATAGAAAGTTAACCGTAAGTTAATCTAGATCAATAATCTATATACGCCACTGCCTGCGCTGCCAGATTTTCACGTTTATTCGTAAACTTGTGTGCCATAGTGACATTCCACGACACACTAAGCTTGGTTATTAGCAAAGGGTAACAAATCAATGTGTCCAACACATTGCATGCTTCGTCCAGTTGGAGATCAATAAGTAGTAATTAGATGGACTAATTAAGTAATGTTCTACACTGAACAACACCAGTTATTTCTCTCTTTTAAGTAATTTCCTCGAATAAAGAGAAGCCCGCGGTGAGATTGTGTGTGTTCCGGACAATTTTTCCAATATTCTTACTATAGTAACGTAGTATAACACGTGCCGACTAAACCACTTGACCTGAACACTGCCTTATTTTTTAAGCTTGACCTGATAGCTTAAACTTTAACTTGTCATTTTCGGAGACTTTTCTTTTTCATCATGTGCAGGCCATTGTGGTATGAATAGCCCCCCGTCTCCCATCGACCCCCTCTTTTTAACCTATAACGAAGAGTTCCGTGAGTGTTCGCTAAAGTCACGCTTCTTGTGCATTGAGTATCTGACAGACGGTAGTGAGAATAGGTGCTGCCTTACGATCTCCTTAGTCATTTAATTCTATCACATATCGTGCTTGTGAACAAAACTAATGATATTAAGTGTCATTGTCATGTTTACTATTCTGTAACCGTAGCTCAATTCACCTGATGTTTGGAATCATTAAAATTATGGAAAATAATTTCTAAGTATTTTAACGGTGTTTTCGTCACTTTGCACCGAGTGAAAAGTCATTATTTTAGAGTGAGAATTGCACAGGTTTTTCATTGTTTCAAGTATATGATTTAAAGTAGTGTATGATCGAAATAAATTTTAGCAATATATATATATATATATATTTGTGTGCGTGTGTGTTTTTTGTGAATTAATCATATTTTTCATTCAAATTGACTCGCCTTTTTTCTTGAAATTAATAAACTCGTAACTCTTTTTTAGCGTCAAAACATTTTCTTGAATTCAGCCGACAGAAAATTTGAGACTTGAACGATTTGAATTTTTTTAGAAAATGCAACTTATCAATAATTTAAAAACTGGAAAATTCTATTTAAGTTCTCGGAAAATAGGCATAGTTTTGATGATTGTTACTGAAAATACAGGGATGATCTGAAAAAACACTGACCGGAAAAGAACCAAAATGTACCACTTTTATATCTATAAATAAATTCATTAGTCTGCTAATCACAAATCGTTTCATGAGATGATCTCAATTTAATGAACTTTTAAATATTTCATAAATGCTGAGAATAGAATCAACAAAATGAACTAATCAAAGACCATTCAATTAATATTTTGTTTAATTGAAAGTTTGAAAAGAACTTTGTTTTAAATCATTGGTCTTCCCATTCGAAATTTATTTTAATATTATGGTGGAGTCTGCCCACTCCATCTTCTATGGCCCTCCGTAATTCTATTCTCGAGTATCACCCCTCATAAATAGTTTCCTTATATTTATTTGTCTTTATGTGGTCTGTCTGCTTTGAGCAGTATTTAGAAAATCCAAAAATGTTGAAAAATCGCTAATTTAAAAAAAAATAAAGCTGAGAATCTCAATTTTTTTCAAATTCGGAATAAAAAATGTAATCTGAGAAGATCCGGATAAAGTGAAGATCCGGATAAAGTGAAGATCCGGATAAAATGAAGATCCGGATAAAATGAAGATCCGGATAAAATGAAGATCCGGATAAAATGAAGATCCGGATAAAATGAAAAACCGAAACATTGAAAAATCATCAAGCACAGAAATATCTGAAAGAAATATGATAACAGAAAAATCTGGTGAAACAGAAAAAAATCTTGAAAAATAGATCCAGAAATAGAAAAGCCGGAAAAATAGATCCAGAAATAGAAAAGCCGGAAAAATAGATCCAGAAATAGAAAAGCCGGAAAAATAGATCCAGAAATAAAAAAAAACGGAAAAATAGATCCAGAAATAAAAAAATCAGTAAACCCACCCACAGAAATCTGATAACAGATAAATCTGGGGAAACAGAAAAAATCCTGAAGAATAGAACCAGAAATAAAAAATTCAGAAAACCCACTAATCCAAAAAAAAGCAGAATGAACGAAAAATTTGAAAGTACAGAAAGATCGGAATTTACAGAAAAAAAAACGGAATACGGAAAACCTGGAATAAACGAAGATTCGGAAAACCAAAAATCGAGATATACCTAATGAATGAAAACCCGGAAAACAGAAAATCGGGAAAATCAAATACTTAACCCAAAATCCGGGAATCTAAAGAACCGGAAAAAAGAAAGCCAGGAAAATACAGAACTACTAGAAAATCATAACGAAATCGGATAACAGAATAAATATTGGTTAATTAACAGTATAAGATATAGGTAACTTTTATAGAGTTGTACCTCTTCATCTGTAACACAAAATAAAATAAGTAGAGAATTCAGCTGAGGTCTGTTATCGACTTCATTCTCATACATGTTACGTGTCATCAGACTTGGACGCCATATTGATTCGTCGCAAAAACCTAATTGAGAGTAGTGTTCCAACATCACATTAATAATTCACTATTGGTGGACACTAATATATTTTACAGTTTGGAACAGTAAAAGCTGTATTTCACTGAAACTACAAATTCTCTTTAGTGTTCGTATAAACAGAGAAGAAAAGCTTGTTATTTAAAGTTAACCTTTTCATTTCTCGATTAATTTCTAACATGTTTTCGTTTCTTCCTTCAATCTGATCAAGTATTATGTCTATTCTGCGAAATGTATCCATGGTTTTCTTAAGTCATGAAATTTGTTGTTCAACTTGTTGCTCTTTACTACATGTTAGGCAGCTCTCTTAAATTTGTATTAAAGTATAGTATCTTGGAACTTATATACAGTATTGCAATAAATCAGAAGCTAACATTTACTCTTATATCGCTCAATATATCGTACAGCAGGTCATACTTCTTTTTAAACCAGAGTTAACATTAATCTTCCTTCATGCAAGTAGTTTACTTCGCTAGACTATTCCACTTCATTGTCCAGTTTCTTTGTTTGCGTTCAGGGTGAGTAGGTATCACCAAATAGCAAGTGTAATGACTACTAAGGGTGCTATAAGGCATTGGCTACGTAATGGCATGAGTGAGAAGTGCGTGTTGTTATCTCTACTCGATAAAGTGGTCGATAGCAAATTCCACCATCTATATTGCATAGCTCTGCTGAGCTGAATTTAGAATAACACTCAATGCAGTTCTTTGACCACAGAGCTAGAAGCTTTTCGCCAGTTTAGTCAAGCGATATGCATACTATAGTTTGGTTGGAATTGAATTTCTGATTTGATATATGAAACCTATCCAATTAAGATTGTTCGTAGGTAATAATGTAATACTCCTAGAATTGATTTAAGCATTGGTAGTTCGCCAATTGAACATAAAACAATTAGAACTGCTGCAACAGTGGCTACCCTAACATCATTATCTTCCTCTCAGAAACCCGATGAGCAAGTAATATAACTCAAATAACTGCCTATTATCTTGCTTCTAGACCACATGCTTCTTCTTTGGAGTTCGATTTCGAATTAGTTCAGAAGATTAATCGAAGCATGCTTTTCCAGTGACAGTCAAACCTAGATTTGATTAGCTAATTGCCACGCGTTATGCGATATATTATTACGCTACTGATATCTTCAATTAATATGCATTAAGTTTAGTTTATCATTTATAAATCGCAATGAGGTAATCTTTTAACGACTTCTGTCTTTGCTATAACTCATATAGCACCATTCAATTTAGTAGATTTATGAGGTAATTCACTCTGTATGTTGACATAATGAGTCGAAATCTGCCCTACATGATAGACATGCGCTAAATATATTTAATGTGATTACTGAAATTAGTCTTTGAGATCAATAATGCGATCAAATAGTTCCTCACATCTACTTGTCTGAACCAACATCATTTAAACGGTAAAACGTTTCATCAACAGACATAGCTGATGAAATTATTCGGAGAGAAATATGAGGATCTATTAATGACTCGCCATTCGCACTCCTGCCCAGAGAAAATTAGATGCCTCTTGCAGGAATTAATATCTGTGTGTGCTATATTATCACCTGCGAATATCCTATTAACATCACCAATTCTTTTTTCCTCAATCTACTGAAGGTTGTGTTATCCAAAGAATATAGTCTGCGTAGATATATGTTCTGTGCTACTTAATCGTTTGAAATTAGAGGGAATTTTCAATTTATACACTTTAGAGAAAGATATTGTGGGGCTGTAGAACATTTACTCCGAAGCACTTTCTTTATCCTCGTTGGTTCTTCCATAATTTTCTCTCTGGAATATGATAAATTATTCTATCTGAAGCTATTGAGTTTGTTTTAGTGATATTCTGCGTGTTGAATCCTTTAGCTGAGGATTTTGTCAGTGCGCTGATCCTTCCACGATCCTCCAGTAACATGACCAGGGTTCCACGTTTGAATATTTATCGCGGTTGGGTTTCTAGGGAACAAATCCTCAATGAAATATGCAATTCCATACTCTCAACATTTTGATAAATCTTCATGTGAAATTTTTTCACCAATAGAACGAATTCTAGAAACTTTTCCAGTTTCAATGAATTCATAGAGCGGCGGGCGGAATGGCTTCGAGAATTTAAATTTCAACTCTTTCCTAAACTTGCAGATTGATTTATGATTCCTGAATAAGAACAGATCGCAATGAAAGAGTGAGAAGTATTTAATCTTCGAATAACAGAGCACAGGATATTGAATACCGAAAACTGTGCTGATCGAAATGAGCCATTTTATCAATCTGTTTTGTGATAGTGGACACTTCCAAAGAAGGTTAAGTGAGTAAATGGTCTCTTATGGAAGTTATTAACACCTATTAACAAGCTGAAACACAATCCCAAGGAATCATGACTCGGTAAGTTTATTTTTTCATTGTTTTGCACGGTTCACTGGCACCTTACCAATTATGTACACTTATACAGGTATAACTTTTTCTTGTTATTTTATAATCGTAATCAAGATATCTTTCAAGATATTTTTATTCCAAAATGAAATGGTTATATAAATTTCATTTTTTTGAAAATTATTTGAATCTATCACTTCATAATTAATTAAAATTGTTGTTGATATAGATTTTAGAAGATATTACTATTTGTTACGAAGAACATCTTACAACTTGTGTCTAATATCATATTTCAATTTTCTTGAAATGTTAGGAGTGTTTGACATAAGCATCTTTAATTATATGTCCATTAATATTCTCCTTGTAAGATAGATCGCTTCTAGCCATGTTTTACTCTGTTCACTGTGTTGGTACACAGGCATCTTCTCTGATGAATGACTATTACTATAATAATTCATAATGGACTGATAAATAATAATTTGGTTTAAAGTAGATCTTCAAATTTATTTGGATATAATTATGTAAATGGATTATGAAAATATCTTCGATGTCATATAATTTTTATTTCTACATTAACTTTACGGTAGTTAAAGGTGTTTCCATGATAAAAATGAAAATTTAATTTCCTTCAAGAAATCTCTTTCTGATGATACACTCGGACTAACAGATGTTGGATTATTAAATCTAGTCTTACTGTTCTCAAGTACTTAATGTAGTCACTAAAAATACTCGCATGCAGTTCACTTTTAGAGCACTTCAGTTTATTCTGTATATATTATTGCACTCTTATCCGGTTTAAGGTTCATTGTCGTCTTAGATTTATCTACTGGTAATTTCCAAAAGTGGCAAAGAGTTCAACTTGCGGAGATACCTGATAAGAGCTCTCCCTCATCAATCAAGTTGACTGCAGACCTAATATCTCTCCCGTGGTTTAATGTACAGTTAGTTAAGCAGTGCAATCTTTTGTTGTCTAGATGAGAAACCATTTTGGTTCGAAGAAGGTACTGGCCGAGTTACTGCCTAGAAGCCTTGCATCCAAGTGAGTATCTATATTTCCCTGTCTTTCCGCCTTTGATAATAAACTTGAATGTTTCGAATTAATTCTAAGTAAATCGAGGATTATTTTCACAAAGCTGAGAAACATTTATCAAATTGAATGAAGTAGTATCAACCAATAATGCTATTAATACTCTGTGTGATCTCCCATTTTTAAGCAATAAACATGATATTGTCATATATCTACTTTTTTAGAGTTATATTCATATATTTTTTTATTCTTTTTTGAAACACGAAACTTCTGCATTATTTAAAATTGTTCCAATAAGCCATCATATAATTGTAGTATAGTATTTTCTGGAAGTGGTCTCCCGAATGTACGGTTGCTATTAAAATCAAATGTTTAAGATCTTTCAGCCATGATTTTCTCCATCATTATAGATCCACTAAATGTACTACTCTTTAAAAGACTTCAATATATTATAAGGTATATACTTAACTCCCAATCGATAGCCTCATTATATTTTCACTTTGAAGAAAGTATAAAGCTGCCATACGAAGTCGTATACGTTCTTGCGAGTGAGAATTTCGCTGTCGTAAAAGGCAGGGAGCAATAACGGTCGTTTTGAACAAACATGCCATGGTCTTTGTCGCTGAGGAGGCAGGTTATGGCCCCCCTTTTGTGGTCAAATATTGCCTCAAAGGTCACCGGGAGACAATATTATTATTTCATTGTTCTTTCTACTGGGAAGTGACAAAGAAGTCTCGTTTTTGGGGGGCAATTCTTTTGACAAATACTACTGCTCTCTATTGATTGGGTCACAGCTATTGTTAGGTAGTCCAATGGAAGATAAATGGTAATTAGACTTCATGATATCACAGCTCTGCTTTCAAACCAACGACTTATTATTTAACTCAAATGATTTGTGCAATTACTCAATCAATGGATAAAATAATTTAAGTAAATAAGATCCTTCAGGCCACTCTATTTCAGATTTCATTCAGTTCTTCACATCAAAGTCATATAATGTGACACGTTTCAGCGTCGTGTAGATCCTAAACTTCATTAGAATGTTTTTTTTAAATTCCTAAATATTCTGCGATCATCGGATACTTCTTTCAATTTTTCTCTAAACCGCATTACTTTTCTCTTCAAGAAGCAGGAATAATATTTCTATGACATGTAATGCATTCGAGAGGCCGCCTCGCCCTCCAAGGAGTTTATGTTGGTTGGACTCATCAAAATGTAGTTAGGAAGAGATCTCGAGTCTCTAACTCTTGGATGACTCCTTCTCTAATATGTTACAACTTTGAACTCCGATGGTTCGATAGTTATCTTGTTTCAAGATCTTCAATTCGAAGTATTCTATATATAGATATCTTCTATCTGCTGAAATACGTGGTATGAAAGAGCATAGAGAGAATATATTAAGAGTGTGTGCAACGTTTTATGTTGATGTAGCGTAGTCATTGCCGAGATACTCTGCTAGATACATACTACACGTATTACTTAGTCTCTCTCGTAGAATAATTCACTTTTCGTTTAGTTATAGACAAGTCTCAGGATAATATTAGTTTTTATTGCGCACGCAATTTGTAAGCCGTCTTGAAAGGGTTCTAAAATGTTTGTTGCATTTACAATGTGGTCGTTGGTTTATCTCACTGGGCTTTGATGGGCATCTTGCCAGGATGTGTTTTGGCGGCAGTTAGGCAGCGGGGTATCGAGCGAACCAATCTCCAAGATGGCCTCCCTCTCTCTCAAAATTGACGATAAATTGGTATGAATATCAATAAGGAGTGGGAGATAAGTAATAGCCTCCTTTATATACCTCATTTGATATGACTCTCTCGAGAGACACAAGACTTGGATAAGGTCACGTGAATGGAAGGGTTCAAGTACCAAACCATCAAATTTTGACAGAGTCTGTGTATCTTGCGGGCTTTACTAGTGTCCTTTCCTTATATAGATTACTAAGAATTTTGCTCAGGAACTTTCTGGGAATGTCTCATAGATCTGAAGATTGTGTCTCTTCCATCGATTGCAGACTATTATACCGAGATACATACCCTACTCTTTACTTATCTGATTGGCGGACTATTCCAGTTGTTTGATCAATGCCTGGTCTTCAAATAAATCGAAAGCAGTTAAAACTAATCTATCCTGTTGAAGGCTTCTATAGAAGATGCAATTTTGTTCATGCTTGCAATTAGTTTGCTTTTGTTTGTTGCTCCTGTAAAGCTACCATCATTCTCTCTGCTGGCTGGCATAAGTAGCCGCTAAGCAATCGCAGGTTTCATTCCGACCTTCGTATCAATTTCAACTAAGTAGGTAGGATGGTGGTTCTTGGAGCCTTGGCAAGTGTTGGAGTAATAACTGCCTGGGGAAATTGCCCCGTAATTCATAAGATATTTACGATCTGGTTCTCTAAGCCGTGTATGACATTACGGAGCTGTAATGAGGAGGCGCCATATTCCTAAAGCCGTATGGTTGAACTGACTGATCATTTCCCCTGAAATCGATGCTATTACCTTGTGTGTTTGATGACTCTTCTTACTATGATAATAATGTTCTTGCTCTAATAACGTTTTAGAATTTCTTCTATTCTAATTAACATCAGATGCATGCATTCCTTTTATATTTCATCTTCACTGACATAATAAATTGAAGGGTAACTATATATGAAAAAACTGAAGAAGACATATTAGGTTTCCAAACCAAGTTCTAATTTATTTATGTGCGCGGTTTGATCTCAACTTTCCTTCGAGAAAATTACCCATTTATCATGCAAATTGATCTGACTTGATAACCCCCTGAGTAATTCCAGATGTTTTCCTTTAATTTAGCGTGCAAAGATCTCACTCCGATATATAATTCAAGCCATAGAAGTATATGTATAAAGATATATATTCCTAGGAGTGCTCTTGAGAATTTTTCCTCAAGATTATTTGGCTTTTCAAGAGTTCGCTGCTGTTTGCTCTGTAGATTATCTTATTTAGATAAAGTGAGTATTGAAAGAAAGAATTTATTGATAGAGCTCTTCACTGGAGAACAGGAATTCATCCAATGGAGTCCTATAGAATGGGTCAATTAAACTATACGTTTGCGGTGAAGACTGAACCTATAAAATGTGTGACCCCAATTATTGAAAATTGTTCGTTAGTTGCTTTGGAATACGGTGATTAGGAAGTAATTCATCTTGGCCAGCCAAAGACTTAGAAGGTACGGCTTAAATCTTCTATGGCCCCAACATAAATTTTTCTTTGCGAAAAGTATATCTTTATATATACTTCTATGACTTGAATTATAAATCGGAGTGATAATTTGTTATCAATCACACTTCTAGAAACTTCGATAATTATTGAAAAAATGATTTTATTTACAGAATATTTATTTGTTATAGTGTCAAACAAGCTACTGATAGTTACATAATGGTTAAAAACAATGTGTTTATTTCCCCATAGAATTTATCATGGTGGGTTTTAGAATTTCGTTTTAAGTTCTGCAAAAGTTGATCTTGGAAGGAAGTTTTACCGATAGAGTAAGTTTTTCCTCCCAATAATTGGAAATGAAACATGCAGAGATGAAACGATTAATTTCACAAAATTAATTAAAACTTCTATTAAAGTAAACATGAAAAATAAATGTAGTTCGTTAAATAGTGTCATTCTTAATATTAGTTATTTTGTTACTTATATATCGGATGGTCTGTTATATAATTTATATATTCCAAATTATCGGTCGGTTTCACATCGTCGATCTTATATATTTTTATTATATTGCTGTTTCTTATATGATCGAAGATATGAAACCGATAGATAATTCGTAACTTGCCCTATTGTCTAATAGTAATTTGTTAGTTCCACTTTCTCCGTCTCATTTACTCCATATTAATATCTATGTCGTTGTGATGAAGTCCACAGAGCCCATATAATAGCAGTAGGTTAATTAGCTTCACTCAGAGTATAGGCTATTAATTCCAATAATAATTATATTAGAACTTCTGTTAAACTAATTATGGGATCAATTAAATGCGACTTTGTCCGTTTGTGCATATTGATATTTTACTGATTAGTTAAAGTGAATAGTATTCAATTAATGATGTGTGATTAAGATGTACTTTTCCTTTATAGGTTTTAATGGTATGAGCATTTCAACTCTAATCATTATATGAGGTTTTCTACAGAAATAATTAATTTAATGATTGTAGAACAGTTTTTGTAACTAAATACAATCTATTCGAGGCCTCCATAACCTAGTATACATTCGAAAACATTTCCCCATCTAGATAAACCGGACAAAGAGACGGGGAAACCGAAAAATCCTGAAAACCGGAAATCGGGAAAACCGAATTTTTATGAAATTGAAATTACGGGGAAGCTAAAATACGGGATACCGAAAATATGGATAACAGAAATTCCGGAAATTAAAAAAAAAAGGAAAACAGAAAAATAGAGAAAAAAACGAATTACAGATAAAGCACCAGTTAACAGAGAAAATATTGTCCCGTCATTTTTGAGGGCTAATACACTAGTATATTAATATTACCCAATATACATTGATAGTTACGATAGGTAAATATACTGAAGAATTTTCTCATTACTGCTAGAATAACCTACAATGACAATGTCAGCTAATAACTACATACTGTAGATGTATATTGTGTACACTAACATAATTGTGTCCGTCTCGCAAACCATGTGACATCGTACGTTCAATATGAGGCCGTAGTCAGTGTATCCAGCGCAAACTCTAGTTACATACAAGTCAATTAGTTCTGTGCCCAATAAAGGTTTTGTCTACCCTGGTTGCTGTCAACACGAAGTATGCTAATCAGACAGACTGATTGACTGGTCAGGGCTTGCAATTTGCAGTATATGCAGGCTAAAAGAGTGTCTGAATAGCAACGATAGGGAGGTTGTGCTATGGCTTATAAATTGTGCTTACTAAGGATATTCTGATGAGTCCTTTGCTGGTTATGACCAATTTATCAGCCTCATCATCGATCAATTTACTCAGTCTCTCAGGGCATTATAAAATAGATTTTACCTCCAACAGGATCTCAATATATTAGGAATCTACATATTTTAACCCTATTTTGGTTTGAAAATCTTTATGTACCATAACATTCTGATGTTCTCATTCGAAGTTCTTTACTCATTTTATTCAATTTAACTCTACGCTTATCTTTATACAATTAGTTGGAATGAATTTTCTTGCAGATTGCCCAAGTTGTTAATTAGAGGCCCCAGATTCAGGGGTGGATACATTTGAGCGTGCGAGCATCCCGGCGATTACATGCTCTAACTTTTACCCATACTAATTACTCTCTAACGAGACTTTAGAGCTTTAACAAATTGAATGGAAAGAACCGTCTTCAAGAATTATTGGCGAATCTGTGGCCATGGCCTCGCTTGCAACACTTTAAATTCTAGAATCTATTTATTATGATACAGGATGTATAATCGCAGTGTTCCAGATTTTATTCTTTAATAACTTTCTTAATATTGGTTTCATTTTAATTCGGTTGGTTTTAAACAATCTCAAGATTTCTAAATTTAATTTTTTAGCTTTATATTTCAGTTTGGTGGCCATTGTTGTAGATAACTACATTTAAAGTTTAAACTGGTCTGGAATGAAACCATAGTGCCATGCAACATTTTCAGGTTACTCTAGCAAATGCTAGACGGATTCTCTTCTCCATCTCATTACTTTTCTTAGGTTGAGTAGGATATACTTTCCTCTTGATGAATCGTCTAGAAAGAAATCACAAGGTGTAGGATCAGGTGATCTTGGTGGCCACTCAATGGTCATGTCGCATCTGAATCTCTGCCAATCCACCTGTTTGGAAACTATTCATTCGGCCACTGTCTGACCGATCTTGACCAATTTCATCTTCCGTGAAAAAATCTGATTCTGGTGAAATCGAAAATGCAGGTCAAAAACCAGACAAGAGTAAATAGAGATAATTATTAACTTTTGTATCAATGAAAAATGGGCCGAGAATCCCCCATCCCCATATGGTCACCCACACGGTTGTTCGTGGGGAGTGAAGTAATTTCTCTTTATATACATATTTGATAAATTAAATTCAAAGTCATGTATTTGTCTTAAACACCGAATTCCTAACCAATAACAAGGAAGTTATTAAACCCTGTATCTGTTCCAATATAAGTACATACAATTAATGGTATTGCGATATTGCACAGTGGAAACTGCATGATCGTTACACTGAGTGGATTTATTGCAATAATTGTAACTTAATTATTTATCGCAATGATGGGTTTTGGCAAGTATTCCATACCACAACTTTTAATTATATAATCCCTTATCAATTCCGTTCTTTGATTTCTGTAGGTTTTCATACCAATCAACAAGATGAAAAACGATTCGAAACTCGCAGATATTGATATGAATCCATATATTAATCTCTAGATTGAAATCGTGGAATTACCTCTATGTGCAGCAATATATTAAATCTTATATCAACACATCATGCAGCTGTGATATCGTCCACACCCCCTTTCTTCAATTCAAACGAGTTGAATATATTTCGAAGTAAGGATTCTTGATAGAATAGCTTCTACCTTCGATACATTTCCTAAAATAATAATTGATCTGAATCTCACAAATTGGAAAATAAAAATAGTCGAATATGTGAACACATCAAAGCGAGATACAAACAGAGTTTGTTGGGTTTCATCCCCTGAGATATAGATTGCGAACTGCCACTGTCATGGATGTTGTATTTTGCTTTTTTCTCTGTAGATTCTTAAACCTATTTTCGAACTATTAATAGAATATTATATAATAGCACTATCAATTGTATTATTATTAATTAAGAGACCTATCAAACAATAATCTATTTTTTTTACGTACATCAATTTAAACATATAAATGCTAATATAATAATTTTTTAACCACGACTTTAAATGTATAAATATATTTTAATCATAATATCACCATTATGATTTATAAGTAAATATGTGATCTTTTTTTTATTAAAATACTTATTGTAACGTTTTAGAATTACTTGACACTAACTTCTATGGAGGATAATCTGATAATCCTCTCTTAATAGGAACTGCCAGCTTTAATTTCTCCTAATAGATTCCCTCCCATCATCTCATCTCATTAAACTCTGCACAGCATCTACAGCACACATTGGTGAAATTCATCCTATTGAGGAATATCCAAACTAATATTAGTCAGTATATATCTTAAACATCTAGTTGTTTCTTTAGGGCCGTACACACGCAGGGTTTTTCAAGTCTTTCCACCAGACTTTTTGCTAAGCTCCTCCTACTTTTTCCACGAGACAATAAGAAAAAACGATATAATTATTATTTATTTTAGTTGGTATCCATGATACCTGCAGGTATCATGGATACCAACTAAAATAAATAATAATTATATCGTTCTTTCTTATTTGATTCAAAAAATGTGTGGAAAAAGTAGGAGGAGCTTAGCAAAAAGTCTGATGGAAAGACTTGAAAAACCCTGCGTGTGTACGGCCCTTTAGAACAAAGCCTCTCACTGACATTTCAATAGGGTCTTTCACTGCATAAGTTACACAGCTCGCCATACAAACAATCCAACAAGTTGAGGGTCTCGAGAAGCAACATTCAATGTTTTGGAACATTGCCTTGCTACTCGTGTCAACATGCAACCTGTACATCAACCGATGCATGCATTCGTGAACAGGTACACGTCTTACCTGTTGATACATTGCGTGTTCAAGATGATTCAGTTAATATTTTATAGGCTGTGGTGGGTCTAATCACATACGTCAATGGCGTCTATGGAATGATAATTGCTGCTCATCAAAAGGTGCAGATTGGTCGGTCATTACTGTTCATAGTTGCTCAAAGACCATAAGCAATTGTAGGTTTTTATTGACATATGGAGAAATTAAATGCAATATCTATTATAACGCATGTGATTTTGCACTTATCATTAGGTATAATTTATATAAATTGATTTTATTAATTTAGGTATAATTCATATAAATTGATTTTATTAATTTGATCAAATCTTTCTATCAATATTTTACGTCCAAATGACCAACAATATTACTATTGTTACAGATAATTTAACAATATTACTATTGTTTCAGATAATTTAACAATATTACTATTGTTTCAGATAATTTAACAATATTACTATTGTTACAGATAATTTAACAATATTACTATTGTTTCAGATAATTTAACAATATTACTATTGTTTCAGATAATTTAACAATATTACTATTGTTTCAGATAATTTAACAATATTACTATTGTTACAGATAATTTAACAATATTACTATTGTTTCAGATAATTTAACAATATTACTATTGTTTCAGATAATTTAACAATATTACTATTGTTTCAGATAATTTAACAATATTACTATTGTTTCAGATAATTTAACAATATTACTATTGTTACAGATAATTTAACAATATTACTATTGTTTCAGATAATTTAACAATATTACTATTGTTACAGATAATTTAACAATATATTACTATTGTTACAGATAATTTAACAATATTACTATTGTTTCAGATAATTTAACAATATTACTATTGTTACAGATAATTTAACAATATTACTATTGTTACAGATAATTTAACAATATTACTATTGTTTCAGATAATTTAACAATATTACTATTGTTTCAGATAATTTAACAATATTACTATTGTTTCAGAAAATTTAACAATATTACTATTGTTACAGATAATTTAACAATATTACTATTGTTACAGATAATTTAACAATATTACTATTGTTTCAGATATTTTATCCAAGAAGGTAGTAAAATTACTTAATTTTATTGTCTCAAGTGTTCTTGAAGCTCATAATTATTTCAAATATTAATCAATAAAGTATTATAAAATCCTATTAACACTTTCATATTCTCTTTCAACTTATTCATCAATAATTCTAGCTAAAATTAAATATAGAAATATGTTGTGATTTAAATGATTTATCATTTCGTGTTCAATAGACAAAGCTTTTTACATCCATTCGATAAAATACCAGGCAACAAAAGCTGTTTTTTTTATCTCATTCCCAGGTAGAGGCGATAACAACCCTTTATTTCATTTCAAACGAGTTATTGTAATTTTCATATAATTTCCAAGATAAAGAAATGCTTTTATTGTTACACTCGTGATAATAGAAATTATAAAGCTAGTTATGATTAAACTCTTTAAACTTTCGAAAAGAATTATCATCAACAGTTCAGAACTTTACAAAGTAAGAATATTCCATATTTAAAACAAACAGATAAAATGAATTTTGCTGCTGACAAATTACGAATGAATGCAATTTATTTGTTCCAAACATTTTCGGTTTTTCTTCTTCGTCAAAACATTAAATTTATAAGAAAGAAACCAGTTCAGTTATTACTCTATAGAAAATACCAAACAATTTACAATGATTACTTTCCTTCTTGGGACAAGTACAATCCGATTTAACTCCATTAAATTAACATCATATATTGATATCAGGTTGCTAATGACTGTACAATCATCCATCATGCCATTTAAAGTCCATCAAAAAGCTATATACATAAATTGTTGGTAAATTGATAGAAAATAAAGTGAGTCGTTGATGATGGGGCAAATCTAAGGACCTTCGTTCTGATGCGCCGTGTTCGAAGGTAGTGGTGGGAGAGGGGGTGGATGGGGGTTAGTTTCTGTTTCGACAGAGGAGGGAAGGGGGATGGGGAGGATCCTATTGAGGGAGGGTATCCTTTGGAAGGAGTGCGGGGGAGGTGAAAAAGAGAGAGAGTGAGTAATGAAAGAGAGTCTCTGGAGTCTGACAGAGATAGCAAGTTTAGTCAGTGGCTTTAAGTGCTGGAGGTAGTGCTGGTTTTATCTTACATTTGGGCTGATGGAAAAGAAGAAACAGCAGCAACTTGCATATCAGAGTGGCAGACTGACAGCTCAATTAAGAGTAAAAGTGTGGAGCTGTTCCATTTCACTTGGTTCTGTGCATCATGTTGGTTATTTAAGCTAGGCGCACATACCATCTTTAAAAAGTGGCAAGAATAAGTGAGTTTGTGCTACTCTATAACTCCCGACTATTTAATTAATAACACCGATGAAAATTCTGTCAGATCTGTAAATAAAGAATGGCTTAAAGCCTACTATTGACACTGGCGAGTCTCGTTAAAGTGAAGCTATAGCTAATCGATTTGTAATTTCCCTTGCAGTGATACAATTGGTTAATTGACAATGATAATTTGTAACGAGTTAGGCAGAGGAAGAACTTGACATAAAATGAACCATAGTCAATTTATTTCTTTTATTGAAAAGTGCAATCACAATTGAATGATAGAATTGGCTTATTACCTCCACTAGTTCCCCTCCAAAAGAACACCATCGAAGGTAGAATTTGTTCAATTTCTTGTGTTAATATATATAACTCTGTACGTTCAAAGAGCAGTGCAGTTTCTTTAGGAGAGGTGGAAGGGGAGAGTGTTAGCCATTGACTAGCCTTTTGAGTAGGCATGACTGAGTGTCTTCCTTTTCTTAATTGTCTGCACCACGCGGCATTTTTGGTACACCTCGAGGGCGACTCTTGCGCGCCGGGGTCCCAAAAAAGCCCACTTTCTGCTGTGTCTGTAAATGAGCGAGCAATGCACAGCCATCCTGAGGAGGTCGGAGGTGGTGATTTCTAAGGGGGAGACGCACGGCAATAATGAAGATATTTCCCTGCCTCACAAGTAAGTAGAAAGGAACAAAATAGCATCTAATGAATGGAATAAGCAAAGCTACTGAGTATTTACAAAAGGATTCATTGGTGATTGCTTTCTGGTTGTGGTGTTCTATCTCCATCGTTGTTTTCCTTGACGTTTGACGTTTCAAAAATGCCCGGCTGGCTCTTGTTTACGTGATGTGAATAACAATTAGATCTCACCGACGGAATTTGGATTTCATATTCACTCTTTTAATTGGAGATACTGTGTTTGTAGTTTTGGAATCTCGACATTAATCAGAATACCCATAGTACAATAACATCATTTGTTAGAATGCGAGTTCTATTCACTAGTCTATCTTTTGATAATTTAATTAGCTTATGTAATTAATTAGCATAATAATAATCTATTGTTTAGGTCTATAATATCATTTGAATCTGGAGGAATGTGGGCGCGATGTTATTGGTTATTCTGTATAGTTTTTCAAAAACTAATTATTCAATTTGTTATTTCGTAATGCCATTCAGAAATTAAATAACCATTCGTACAATCCACATGGGGTCTTCCTCCATTTGATCTCGTGTACTGTCATGTTGTTGATCTCGGAGAAGACTGTAATTGGTTCAGAATAAAATTTCCTGTACGTCAAAACTCCAGGCGATGGCGCACATGGTAGGAAATAGACAAGGAAGTCTAATGAAAGAATGATCAACCTTGCACCGCTTCTTCGGCTACAACCTTTGCTTTAGAATGTTTAGAGGCTACAGAATTGAATCTGGAGATTCACTTCCTGTCGTCGGATTGGAAGCAGATGCTCCAGATTTATTGTTTCCGGACGTTGAAACCACAACGAGACGAATTGTTTTGACTGCATACGCCTAAAACAATTTATCCAAGATATCGATCAGATACAATAATACTTAAGAGATAATTAACTATGTGAAAGATTAACATCTTATTTGTTAAGCTGGTGCAAAAAATGACACCTAAAATGATTTTTATTGTTTCTATGGATTCTATACTTTAATTAAATAAGAATGATTATGCTCTGAAATAAACTGGCAGTTTGAAATACGTTTGTCCACCTTCACCAATATCATATTATTAAATGTATAATTTATTATATATGGTAATGATTATCCTGATATATAATTTTTTGTTAATTAATGATACGCTGTGCTTCACTGTTATAATATTTAATTTAGTATATCCAATATTTACTTAAGTTCTAGATATTATAGGAAGAGATCAAGAACGTATGAAAAATTTACTTACTTTTGTTAAAAAATTTTTTTTTTAAATTTGTATTCAATAAATTGTACCGTTCATAATTATTCTCTATTGCAATAATTGTCATGACTGATTATTCGTTTCGATCATGGCTTCATTTTAATTTTTAATTATGCCTCCATTTTGCCTTGTGGATATCACGAACAAATTTCGTTATAAAATTCAACATATAAATTCGCAAGTAAATATCTTACTTATTGAATTTAACTGTCTAAGAACCGAATTATAGTTTGTAAAATTTAACACTTCATGGTGCTTAATCTGAAGTTATATATAAGGAAAACTTTCGTGATTATATAATAAAAATAGAACCACTAATTTATTCTTAATTCTGTAACGACGTATTGTCATTTTTTACGATACATCTTTCGAAGAATTTAATAACCATTTCGATAGTTCTATTTATTTTAGTATGCATTTTATATTTTTCTTATATATTATGTGAAGCTCATTTTCCACTGGAGGAGAACATCCGGAAATTATTCCTGATTGATGGAGGAAGGGAGCGATATCTTTTTCTTGCTGGGGCAGTCTCTATAGCAGGCAGTGGTTCTTGAAGAGGGGTACCCGGGACCCTTTTGGGGCCTGGATTGCTTATAACGAATGCCTGGGTTGGCTGTTTTATACGTTACTACTCTGCTCAGTGATTAGAGTATTATCCATTTTTTGACTATAGAAAATTTGCAAATGGTATATATATAGATTTATAAAATTGCAAGCTGTTTGTCATGTATTTGAATTGCAACCAATTTCCTTTTTTAATAAATTCTTATTTACAATTTTAAATCCTGGATTAATTTAAACGGAGTGTAATTTACTGTGACATTAGTAAAAAAATGGTAATTCTGTGTAGCTTTTCAACATCTTTTTGTACAATCCCAACCAAACTAAAAAATCTCCCTTGCATAATAATGTCAAGTTCAACATTTTCGGACACGGAAGGAAAAAAATATATAATAATTAAAGTTAAATAATAATTATTATAAATTTTTTCTTACGTGTCCGAAAATGTGGAACTGACCGATAATTAAGAACTTTTCCTATATACCCCATAAAAATCTATATATTTCATCGTTTCATTAAAACTAATTCAACTGATAAAAATTCATCTGTTTTCCATGATTTTATCAACAAAAAACTCATCTCATATGAACCATAAAATGAAAAAGTCGTTATATGTTAAGTTCACGTCTTTCTGTATTACTTTTCTATTAAATTTTCCTTTTGAGTTGATAATAATGTATCTGTACAATGCTTTTCAATATCACGAAGTATTAATTTCCATCTGCCTCGTGTCTCCAATAAGTTATTTCTAGAAACCTCATTTTCTTCTGACCGAAAGCACTAAGAGACCAAATCTACGTTCGAGCTTCTTCCAATTTCGATTTTTTTCTTTTGAAGGAGAAATATTATTGGAACTTTCCTTTCGATTTTCAGGTAAGACTTGAAAGCTACATATAAAGTCGCACAAAAATGGATCACCAAAGGTTTGAAAATGATTTGTTGTCCCTTCTCTGTATATATAGCGATGTAATACCTTCGTGTTCGTAATCTTCCTTTGGTGTATTTAAATTTTTAATTAACTGACATTTTTGAACTGTATTTGTATATAATATTTTTGAATTTTATAATTAAGAGACAAACACTACTTATATTTACTGTTAAAATATATGTCATTTAGTTGTATATCTTCTTTGACTGAGGTTTTTGATTCCCATAGTTTACAAACTTTTATGCTACATCTTATATTTATTTGATATATTATTTTTATGTTATTTTAGCAATCGATTTCTTACATATATTCTTTTTAGTTAGGGTTTAAAATGAGCCATCGATAGATATCTTGCTTCGTGATCCAGTTTGTCTCAAAGGAAAAGTCTTCTAAGTCCCTTCTATGTTTGTAGTTAAAGTTTGTATTAGCATAAGAACTGAAAGGGCTCAGTTTTGACATTTGAGTGGTGGTGTTGTTGTTGTTGTTGTTGTTGTTACTGATGTTGTTTCCCCTGTTGCTTTGAAATGGAAATGTGTCCCTGAATCTGAATCATCTACATATTCCAATCCGTGTCTCTGACAAACCACGGATCACTGGTTTTCCATCTCATAAATAAAATCCTAGAGCGTTGTCAAAGAGCAAACTTCTAAATAACGAAGATGCATTTTTAATTTGCGGTTTCATCCTTCGATGAAATCGATCTTGATCCTATTTTTCAGTGTTGATCTGCAGATATTTTTTACTCCAATCAATTTATCGAATGTTGTACATTTTAACATTGCGAATATTGGAATATTCGATATTGGTAGGTACAACTATTTTATAAGTTACGTATCAGTTATTGTTAGTAATTGCTTTTGATTTCTTCCTTGACATGTAGGTGGAACTTTTCCCTTTAGTTTCATGGTTCAAATTAAAAACCGTGAACGACTTATCAGAAATCCCTATTATTTATTTTCCGTTTTAACAACATCGATATCTTCTTATTCCTTCTGAAACAAGGGATTTGAGTGATACAATTTTACGTTATGTAGAATTTCACTCTTTGGATCACCTCAATCATTACCTATTTTTCTTTAGTCTCAAAGTTCGAATTCGAACACCGTAAACCACTTCTCAGAGCTTAGTATTTATTCTCTAGTTTAAAAACAGCGATATCCCTTTCTTTCTTTTGAAATATGGGATTTGACTGATATAATTTGATCTTCAGGTTGTGTAGAATTTCGCTCTTTAGATCCACCTCAAGCATTAGCTCTTTTTCTTTGGTTCACTGTGAATTCCTCGAGTAATTCCAGCCTCATTCGAAATAGGACTCCAAACAATGGGAGTTATTCCACTTTGGCAAAGATGAACTGGAAGCAATACATCTTCATTTGAAGATTCTTCATAACAGTTCTTGGAGTGCATTGTCTCTTTACTGAGAGTGGCACTGAAATAAAGAAAAGAACCTGTGCAAATGATCCTCTGTGAAGACTTGCCTCATTCATCATCGCAAGTTCCTCATGAAAACTTCCCAGCAAAAAGAACAATAAGAACTATTCCCCTTTCTTCACCGTCTTCAGTATGGTGCATGGCAAATAGAAGTGTCGTATTTAGTGCCTTTGCTAGGGACATTTCTCTACGCTCGCAAACTTTGTTTATTACGATAATACAAATTCGGAATCACCTCCGCAGTGTCGATGTTGTTTCGGAGCTGCGAAATCAGTCCCTAGTCGCACTGAAATGTCAACATTGATTTTATGCAAATTTGAATGAATTAAATGTAACATATGTATTCTATGTTTGGGTGCGTCATATCCAGCGGCTGCAGAATAATAATTTCGTCCATTGCACATATTTTTCATTTATTCTTTTTTGATGGTTAGAATTCTTTCACAATGAAGTTAATTTTCAAATTTATAGAATTATGATTAAATAGTATATTATGCCTATTATGAAATTAATGGAACGTAGACTGTTCAGTTCATGGAATTTTCTCTATCGAAATTCAGTGTAAATAAGCATTAAATTTATAAAAACTCCACAATTTACAATAACTAACATTTATATCTTTTTGATCATATTTAGTCTAATCAGAAAACGAAATTACTGCCATTCCAAAATATTATTCCCACCGTTACTTTCTCTATGAAATATCTAGTAGATCTCCTCCTCGCGAAGCTCTTCATCTCCAAATATCATCACATTCACTTACGGTGATATTATCTTGCGGTCGAGCGCTCTACCTTCCAGATTCCATTTCATTTGCCCCAAAGTGCTTATTTTCAGCCACATTGCTTTGAGTATCTGAAATGGTCCTTGGTCGAAAGCCCCCAATAATCATATCTGCTTCTTCGAATGTGCCTCGACGCAGGAGTCCTAAACCCACTTCATTCTTGTATATTGCAGGGGCGTCTTTACCCAATGGCATTTGGCATAAGCCGCAATGACCTTAACTGTCAGTTCTATTAGAAGAGCTCTTCAGTTTCTCCTATGTTTATAGTTTGAAGTCTGGAGGAAGCCGGCAAGAAGCACAATAACAAATTTATTTCCTCTCACGCAACTTTGTAGTTAAGTGGCTTATACTGAGGAGGTACTGTCTGATACATCTATAGTTATTAATTGAATAGGCGGGGTCTCTAGGACTTTGTACGTTCTCTCCAATTATGTTGTGTATATTTCGCTAAATTAAATTTTTACTGTTCATTAACAGTATTTTTCATGTATGAAATTTCTAAGATTTCGGGAAGAAGTTGTATACGACGATCCTAACAGGCGATTAGTGTACTTCCATTTCGATTTTCGAAAACATATGTTCAGTGTCAGCGGGTTCTCGTATATCTCGTGCATCCACGTGTCTTTCACTACGAGAACTGTCTCAAGAGAACCGAAATGAGGACTACCATTTAACCAGAACTAATGCGCGTCAACTCTGCCACAATCTGCCAATTGGTGGTATTTACTTTCTGCCGAACAGCCATCGTGCTGTCCTGTTCTCGGGGGGAGGGCTGAGTCAGCATAAATTGTCAGGCTGCCACATGCGCTTTAAAGATGAAGTACGTCTCTCTCCCATCGGTCCAAAGGTTATGCTCCTGAAACCCTCATTACGAATGTCAAATGGACGTTGGTTTACAATATGGATTTGAATCTACTGCGTGATATTACCAAGGTATTTTATTTTCACCTCAAAAGCTTATTTCAATAGAGGATTTATATGTTTAATTTTTTTTAAAGAAATTATATGTTTAAAATAGAAGCTGTAAATTATAACACTTCTTATAAAGTCTGGAAGGATAAAATATTTGTCGAATATGAATGATTTAAATTGAAGGTAAGATGCGATGATACATGATTAAGATTGAACATGTCTCATATCAATTAAAAGGTTTCTCACCTGCTTTTTAATTGAAGAAAGAGAGTACATAATAGCAGAAACTGTGGAAGTTATATTAACAATTCTCTTAAACTAAGTATGCTTAAATTAATTTAATGATGTTAAGTGACTAATTTTAAAACAATAATCGAAATTTATAAATCTATAAAAGAATAACCGATCGAATTTTGCGTTATTAAACGCTGTTCAAAATTCAATAATTGAATAATTTTCAGTTCGGCCAATCCCGTTCATCACTTTAATCTTACTTCAGTTTTTTTCATTTTGAAATATAGTTACGTATATTTTGACGAATGCAGACCGATCATTCTTAATCATTCTTCATTTCACAGTTAGAAAGAATATTCCTCATTGAAATTCTGAAACCATGGAACTACCAAAGAAAATTACCACCTCTCAAGAAATGTTTAAATCACAAGAACCAGATGGCATAAAATGAACAAACCAAAGCATCTTCTTTAAAGGCACAGTGACCAGCTTTACAGGACAATTCTTGCTTCCTTCCTGCCAACTTCAGAATGCAATAAGCAGTGTGAATTATAACCGTGGCCCATCTTCCCTAATTTATGAAGTCTGTTAGCACATGCTTTGTGGAACAAACAATGAGTCCCAGCACCTTGTAGGTCACTATGGCCTTTGTCTCTTCCTAAGGCCCTAACTAGGTTACAGTCCGTTATCGCCTCCGTTCAACAGGTGAAACAAGGCGTTGCTTTGCATTAGCTTTGTTCTTTATCAAGAATTGTTTAACAAAATTAGATATAAACTGATATTCGTTAACAAAGTAATAAATTTTTTGTCATAAATAAATAGAATACATTATAACTCACTAGTTTTTTTTTTTTGGCTTTCACATCTCCTTTTCTAAACAAATGTTTGGTTTCGAATGCATGAACCCACATCATCATATTATTTGGACATGCCCAATAGTATATCTAAAAGCTTGACCAATATGGCATTAAAATTAAGGAGTAATAAATCGATAAATTCTACTTAAAGCTTATGAATTATATTATTTTCTGTTTAAGTATATAAAACTATATTCAATTTGAACACGTTTAAATGAAAAGAAAAACATTCAGTTCATTCCAGCACAGCACATAAAAGGAAATATTGCCAATAGACTTTATTTATTTCATGACCTCCTACTCTATATTCTTCACTCACACAAGCTATCTGTTATGAGTATAATGTTGAATCTTTAAATTCTTCTAAATAGAAACTTCCAATCCCGAATCAATTTCTTCTCTGAACATTCTTTGCGCTTGATTTCTTTTTTCAGCTCCTTCGGTGTCAGCCATCGGCCGAATTTTTTCCAAATGTTAACGAACTGAAAAGTAAATTCCTTTTTTTGATTCATTGAATCGCAGGAGAAGTTTGTGGGGCGAGGAGGACTTCTAGTTAACTAATGTATTCTATTAAGGTCCCAGAAGGAATGAGCAAAGTTTTTCCCGTCAGCAACGATTAATGTTTGGGTCCTACGTCGTCACTTCCTTCGATAGTCGAACATAAAAAGAAATCTTGCTTTTTCTAAACGTTTGTGTCCCAAATGGAACCTTTAATTCGACATACAAATGCCCTACATTTTTTCTACGTTAAACTTTAAACTTGCTATCACATTAAATGTATTGAAAGTTAGGTATTTAAATAATGAAAAACCTGGTGGTTTTAATCGTCCATCTTGCTTTTCCTTCTAAAAATCTCGTAATAAATTTGTGCTCAATGAAATTCGATGGACAACTGCTATCGGGAAAGTTCAATCAATTAGTTAATATTTGCACGTTTTTAATCAAAAGGCTGCAAAATCTTCCTTCAAAGCCGTCCCTTTCTCTAACTTCTAATAGGTTGGGATACAAAGAGCCAATACAATCATCTCATTGGTATGCGAGAACGAATGACGCGTAGACAGAGCCCCACACAATGTTAATTACCTCCTTCCCAAATTAATATATGGCGTAGTACAAAAGAGGTCAATCCTGAGATAGCTGCTGAGAAATGCGTATTTTAAGAAGTTTGTTTGAATTTCAATAAGCTGGTATTTAAATGAGGCCTTTTATTAACCACAAGAATTTGAAAATACAGTCTTATATATATTACCTATACTTTTTTTTTTGGAAGACAATATTTTTCCATTAGAAACAAGAAGGTCCATGCAACCTACACTAAATACGAATTGTAAATCCTGTTCATTCTATAAACTTTTTATGTCGCATATCAATTGAATGATCCAATATAACCGAAATGGTTAGCCATTACCCCAAACAAACATTAAACACTTTGCTCTTTAGAAACTGTTAGTAACTGAAGGAGTCTGCCACATCTGCCATTATAGGAAAACTTAGTAAAGATTCCCACACTTACCATTTAAGGTATGTTAGTTCCTAAGAATCGTCCAGGAAACTTGTCAAGTGCACTCACAAATTATTATTCTCGGGAAATATCCTTTAGAAACTCACGTAGGCAAATTTTACGTGTATTTTATTCTATTATTGTTGATATAGTTAAGTTTAAAGTCGTCAGGTGAACTAATTGAAAATTTAATAATAAATGAGATTTTCATCTGCTATATGCCTTCACAGTTTCCTATTTCTGGATGTCTTGCATTGATATCCCATATCTGGAGAAGAACATTCTACCACGCATAATTAGAATATTCATCCGCGGAATAGGGTGAACAGGAATCCTCTTTCCTAATTAATACCTCGTCTTTCAGTACAATATTGGTTTCGAAGGTTGTTATTGCCTTCAATCGACAGTATCGCAGGAATTTAAGGTACTCCAAACAAGTAGAGTTGAACACTTCAACTGCATCTTACCCACCGCTATTGCTCTCAGCTGTATCGGATGGCATGCCGTCCATTTTAGAGTGTTTGAAATCTATGTTCAACTCGAATGATGGCCTAAATAACTTGGTTACAAAATACTAATTTGAAACTCATGTCCTTAGAACCAAGTTGCCTACCGTACTTGCTTTCAAATTTTTAACGTACGTCTTAATTATCTTGATGTAGTGTACTATCTTGATAGTGTGTACTATCTTGATAGTGTGTACTATCTTGATAGTGTGTACTATCTTGATAGTGTGTACTATCTTGATAGTGTGTACTATCTTGATAGTGTGTACTATCTTGATAGTGTGTACTATCTTGATAGTGTGTACTATCTTGATAGTGTGTACTATCTTGATAGTGTGTACTATCTTGATAGTGTGTACTATCTTGATAGTGTGTACTATCTTGATAGTGTGTACTATCTTGATAGTGTGTACTATCTTGATAGTGTGTACTATCTTGATAGTGTGTACTATCTTGATAGTGTGTACTATCTTGATAGTGTGTACTATCTTGATAGTGTGTACTATCTTGATAGTGTGTACTATCTTGATAGTGTGTACTATCTTGATAGTGTGTACTATCTTGATAGTGTGTACTATCTTGATAGTGTGTACTATCTTGATAGTGTGTACTATCTTGATAGTGTGTACTATCTTGATAGTGTGTACTATCTTGATAGTGTGTACTATCTTGATAGTGTGTACTATCTTGATAGTGTGTACTATCTTGATAGTGTGTACTATCTTGATAGTGTGTACTATCTTGATAGTGTGTACTATCTTGATAGTGTGTACTATCTTGATAGTGTGTACTATCTTGATAGTGTGTACTATCTTGATAGTGTGTACTATCTTGATAGTGTGTACTATCTTGATAGTGTGTACTATCTTGATAGTGTGTACTATCTTGATAGTGTGTACTATCTTGATAGTGTGTACTATCTTGATAGTGTGTACTATCTTGATAGTGTGTACTATCTTGATAGTGTGTACTATCTTGATAGTGTGTACTATCTTGATAGTGTGTACTATCTTGATAGTGTGTACTATCTTGATAGTGTGTACTATCTTGATAGTGTGTACTATCTTGATAGTGTGTACTATCTTGATAGTGTGTACTATCTTGATAGTGTGTACTATCTTGATAGTGTGTACTATCTTGATAGTGTGTACTATCTTGATAGTGTGTACTATCTTGATAGTGTGTACTATCTTGATAGTGTGTACTATCTTGATAGTGTGTACTATCTTGATAGTGTGTACTATCTTGATAGTGTGTACTATCTTGATAGTGTGTACTATCTTGATAGTGTGTACTATCTTGATAGTGTGTACTATCTTGATAGTGTGTACTATCTTGATAGTGTGTACTATCTTGATAGTGTGTACTATCTTGATAGTGTGTACTATCTTGTTGATAGTGTGTACTATCTTGATAGTGTGTACTATCTTGATAGTGTGTACTATCTTGATAG
>CANNZV010000843.1:212880-245621 GCA_947561585.1 Caprella mutica | reverse complement strand
AAAATAATAGTTGTTTGAGCTTAAATTACTAACAAATAATAACTAGGTAGTGGTTTCCACTCAGTTAAAAACAAACAATTAAGTTATTTATACCTAGTTTTCAACAAACAACTTGACAGTTATATTAACTTAGTTAGAAACAAACAACTAGGTAGTTTCTTTTGCTTTGTTACAAACAAACAACTAGGTAGTTTTTACTACCTAGTTTCCAACAAACCAGTAGCTTGTTTCTTTTAACTAGCTACAAACAGTAGGCTTGTAACAAACACTAGGTATTTGTTTCCTACCGCAGTAATCATTCAGCACTACCCGTCAAACAAATTTGTTCGAGATCTATCAGAGACAAGAATAATTACCCTACCTATTAAATTGCTATCTATTTTATATTATCAAATTAATTGGCTGTTGAATTGGTAGTCATATAGTAGGGATATAAATAGAGAAGTGAAGTGAATTTAATAGATATTGAACATCTAAATAAATAATAATAAATCATATTAATATAGAATCGGAGGAAATTGAACCACTTTTTTCGGAATTATATGGACTACATTTCTTTCTACCTTAAAATACATAAAACAAATATTGTATAATGTACAAACCTATTGACTTTGTTTTTCAAATAAAATATGTGATTTCATTAATGTATAATTAATAAAACTGAATTAAATTTCAGAATGTACAAACGCCGCAAATTAAACTTTCTTTTAAATATATATATTATATAAGTATAATAAATTAAAGAATAGCAAGATAATTTTATTCTTCGAGAAGATACAAATAATATTCCAAGGGGGTTGAACTCTTACGGTGAAGAACATTAATAAGTTATCTATTTACAGTCAATACAAATAATATTCCACTAGGGATGAACTCTCACGCCGAAGAACATTAATAAGTTATCTATTTACAGTCAATACAAATAATATTCCACTAGGGATGAACTCTTACGGTGAAAACATTCTTACAATGTCTATTTACAGTCAATACAAATAATATTCCACTAGGGATGAACTCTTACGCCGAAGAACATTAATAAGTTATCTATTTACAGTCAATACAAATAATATTCCACTAGGGATGAACTCTTACGGTGAAGAACATTCATACATTATCTATTTACAGTCAATACAAATAATATTCCACTAGGGATGAACTCTTACGGTGAAAACATTCCTACAATGTCTATTTACAGTCAATACAAATAATATTCCACTAGGGATGAACTCTTACGGTGAAGAACATTCATACAATATCTATTTACAGTCAATACAAATAATATTCCAAGGGGGTTGAACTCTTACGGTGAAGAACATTCATACAATATCTATTTACAGTCAATACAAATAATATTCCACTAGGGATGAAGTCTTATGGTGAAGAACATTCATACAGTATCTATTTACAGTCAATACAAATAATATTCCACTAGGGATGAAGTCTTACGGTGAAGAACATTCATACAGTATCTATTTACAGTCAGTACAAATAATTTCCACTAGGGATTAATTCTATTTATGAACTATTGAATTTATATTCCAATTATTAACATAATACCTTCACATCATTATATAAAAATGGCTAATGGTAGTAATTAAAAGAAATAATGAATAAAATACATTATTTTCATTTGCTAATAATATAAAAGAACATATTAATGATATAAAATTAACAATTCAATTGCCGAATATTTATCGAAACTTGATCGCGTTCAGCAAATAATTATTTCCTATAGTATCAAGATAATTTAGTTTACACTATAATAATATTGATATTTTACTCACTTTATCCAAAGCACTTGTCAGTAGGCATCTTAGTCAGTCTTACCTGAAATGGAAGGGGAAAGAGTGAGAAAGAGGGAAATATTTAGCAAATAACATTCAGAAATATTAACGTTGATGTAAAACAAACATTTTTTAAAAACATTTTAGATTTCTTATAAAAACATTTTAGAATTTTTATAAAAAAAAATCAGGAAACCTGTTCAAAATTTTATGAAAATTATTGAAACAGTTCTACATTTAATAAAGAATAAATATAATCTTTTAAGTATTCATTATCATAGGGAAAAATAAATTGTCCGTGAAGAATAACTTGTAGAATAAATATTATCAATATTTGTGTAATTTAACTATCCACACTCCTGGTCAGTGCCTTCAGATTTAGCTTAAGTTTTCAAGATAATATTTTTTTAAGACAATTTCAAACTCCAAGCTTAATTACATATATATTTAATCAAATAAATAAATGTTAAGATTATCTACCAATAAATTAAATCAATCATGATAAATGATTACGATGATCTTGTAGCATAGAGTATAGTTATAGTTTACACTCTATACTTATAATAGCCACGTCCGTCTGTCCGTGTGTCACGCTATTATTAAGAAACATATTAAAAGTAAGACTAATTATTTGTTGCAGTATCTTGGGTCAGAATAATATACATTATTTAAAAAAATACAGAAATTTACATATATTTTAGTATTTGAAAACAAATTGTTAAATCAGTATATCAATATGTTTCTGAATATAATATAGATTTAACAACAGGTTTAACTACTAGTGAATTTAAGGGAAAATTTTAATGAAGAGTTCATTTTGGAAAAAGAATATTTTAAACCTAAATTAATTCAATTTATAAAATAATATATTCCGTCCATTTCAGATTTAATATTTATACAACCATCCACATCTTCCCATAATTATGAGCATGATGTAAAATAAATATATATATAGAATATGTCATTATATACATACACACATATATAATAACATACATAACAATATATATATATTCATAGATAGAAACAAGTGGCTCTTTATTATCAGACCGAAGATAATAAAGTTGCTCCCATGAATAAATTGTCACAAAATAATAAATAGAAAAGAAACGGAAGAATTGATGTGGAATAAGAGAATAAAAATGGGAAAAAGGAAAAAAAAAAAGAAAAAAAATCCAAATAAAACACAAAAGAATGAACGTTTAATTATTACCAAATATTCAAAATTAGGTTAACCTTTTATTATCACCAAAAAAAAATATAAACGAATATTAAATATCAATTCACATTTGATGAGGCATGACTCAAGATTAAATGGTGATGAGATGTTGTGACATCATTTTGACAGATGTTTGCTCCTGGCGAATAACCCCCCCCCCACCCTCCCCATGTGGAAGAAGGAAGGAGGGGGAGGGGGCTCGTTTCCCCACCCCCCAGAGGACCCCTACCACCTCACCCTATCACCTTTAACGGGCCCGTATTCTATCGAGTATTAGCATGCGCAATCGAGTACTCATTACTCAGGTGAAGTAAGACACAAAACTCGGAGATTAGAGGCGGTTATCAGGCCGCGATAACTGCCGCCAATGGAGGAAATGTTAGCGGTTAGTGTTTTAATTTATATTGAAGGGGAGTAATTTTAGCGATAGCTATATTAATTTTAATAATAGGGGAGTAATTTTAGCGATAGCTATATTAATTTTAATAATAGGGGAGTAATTTTAGCGATAACCGCCTTGATTTTAAATGTAGGGTTTTGATGCTTGTTTAATTTATAATTTAAGGAAGTAATTTCAGCATTTACTGTTTTATTTAAAATTATAGAGAACTATTGCTAGCATTTATTGTTTTGATTATATTCATTCGGAAGTAATTTCGGCATTTACTGTTTTGATTTAATTTATAGGGAGATAATCTTAACATTTATTTATTTGATTTATAGGGAAGTAATCTTAACATTTATTTATTTGATTTATAGGGAAGTAATCTTGGCGTTTAATGTTTAGATTTTTAATTATAGGGAAGTAATCTTGGTGACAAAAATATTAATTTTAATTGCAGAGAAGTAAGTTTTGAATTAAATTGTAGCGATACAATAATTTTACTGATTATTATCTTACTATAATTGTAGCGCTAAATATATTATTTTGGTTCTACGCTATCTATCTTAATGTAATTGTAATGATAACTGCCCTACATTACGGTATTTCATTTGTAAAGGTATCTATAATTCTTTAATTTGTAACGGCGTAAAATTGATCTGCTCTTCACTATCTTTATAAATTAATTGTTGTGGTAAATATTTTATTATAATAAAGAGTGGAATATTAATTTAGAGGAAACTAGTCGATTTTCTACTGTTGCGAATTTTTTAAATTTTACTGCAGTTTTAATTTTACGCATTATTATTTTTAGTGCATCTTTAATTTTTAGCGCAGTTTCCATTTCAGCTCAGTTTTAATTACCGTGCATCTCTAATTTTAGCGCAGTTTCCATTTCAGTGCAGTTTTAATTACAGTGCATCTCTAATTTTAGCGCAGTTTCCATTTCAGCGCAGTTTTCATTACCGTGCATCTCTAATTTTAGCGCAGTTTCCATTTCAGTGCAGTTTTAATTACAGTGCAGCATCTTACATTTTTACCGCAGTTTCCATTTCAGCGCAGTTTTCATTACAGCGCATCTTTATTTTTAGAGCATTTTAATCTTTAAGGCATCTTCAATTTTAGTGAAAATCAAGTCATTTTCATTCTAACGCAGCATTGATCTCAGTGGTAAATACGTATATGAAACTACTGAAATTTTTGTTTCTTTAATTAAAACTATTAAAATAAGAATCATGCTAAATTACTAAGACTCGAGATGATATTTCCAATTTCAATTTAAAAAGTAATACAGCATTTCAATGAATTTATTTGATTTAGCGAATAAATAAATAACAGAATATATTTCCATATACATCAGTCTGTAATCAACCTGAAATTCATATTTTCTACCATAGAACTCAGTCTAAAGTAAGATAATTCACAACACGAAGTTAAAGATGACTTCACTATACGACATCGAGAGTACGGAGAGCTTGAAGTTAAATCTGATCTTTGGAGAGTACGGAGAGCTTGAAGTTAAATCTGATATTTGGAGGGTATAGAGAGCTTGAAGTTAAATCTGATCTTTGGAGAGTACAGAGAGCTTGAAGTTAAATCTGATCTTTGGAGAGTACAGAGAGCTTGAAGTTAAATCTGATATTTGGAGAGTATAGAGAGCTTGAAGTTAAATCTGATCTTTGGAGAGTATAGAGAGCTTGAAGTTAAATCTGATCTTTGGAGAGTACGGAGAGCTTGAAGTTAAATCTGATCTTTAGAGAGTACAGAGAGCTTGAAGTTAAATCTGATCTTTGGAGAGTACGGAGAGCTTGAAGTTAAATCTGATATTTGGAGGGTATAGAGAGCTTGAAGTTAAATCTGATCTTTGGAGAGTATAGAGAGCTTGAAGTTAAATCTGATCTTTGGAGAGTACGGAGAGCTTGAAGTTAAATCTGATATTTGGAGAGTATAGAGAGCTTGAAGTTAAATCTGATCTTTGGAGAGTATAGAGAGCTTGAAGTTAAATCTGATCTTTGGAGAGTACGGAGAGCTTGAAGTTAAATCTGATATTTGGAGGGTATAGAGAGCTTGAAGTTAAATCTGATCTTTGTAGAGTACGGAGAGCTTGAAGTTAAATCTGATCTTTGGAGAGTACAGAGAGCTTGAAGTTAAATCTGATATTTGGAGGGTATAGAGAGCTTGAAGTTAAATCTGATCTTTGGAGAGTACAGAGAGCTTGAAGTTAAATCTGATCTTTGGAGAGTACGGAGAGCTTGAAGTTAAATCTGATCTTTGGAGAGTATAGAGAGCTTGAAGTTAAATCTGATCTTTGGAGAGTACAGAGAGCTTGAAGTTAAATCTGATCTTTGGAGAGTATAGAGAGCTTGAAGTTAAATCTGATCTTCGGGGAGTACAGAGAGCTTGAAGTTAAATCTGATCTTTGGAGAGTACAGAGAGCTTGAAGTTAAATCTGATCTTTGGAGAGTACAGAGAACTTGAAGTTAAATCTGATCTTTGGAGAGTACAGAGAGCTTGAAGTTAAATCGGATCTTTGGAGAGTACAGAGAGCTTGAAGTTAAATCTGATCTTTGGAGAGTACGGAGAGCTTGAAGTTAAATCTGATATTTGGAGAGTATAGAGAGCTTGAAGTTAAATCTGATCTTTGGAGAGTATAGAGAGCTTGAAGTTAAATCTGATCTTTGGAGAGTACGGAGAGCTTGAAGTTAAATCTGATATTTTGAGGGTATAGAGAGCTTGAAGTTAAATCTGATCTTTGTAGAGTACGGAGAGCTTGAAGTTAAATCTGATCTTTGGAGAGTACAGAGAGCTTGAAGTTAAATCTGATATTTGGAGGGTATAGAGAGCTTGAAGTTAAATCTGATCTTTGGAGAGTACAGAGAGCTTGAAGTTAAATCTGATCTTTGGAGAGTACGGAGAGCTTGAAGTTAAATCTGATCTTTGGAGAGTATAGAGAGCTTGAAGTTAAATCTGATCTTTGGAGAGTACAGAGAGCTTGAAGTTAAATCTGATCTTTGGAGAGTATAGAGAGCTTGAAGTTAAATCTGATCTTTGGGGAGTACAGAGAGCTTGAAGTTAAATCTGATCTTTGGAGAGTACAGAGAGCTTGAAGTTAAATCTGATCTTTGGAGAGTACAGAGAACTTGAAGTTAAATCTGATCTTTGGAGAGTACAGAGAGCTTGAAGTTAAATCGGATCTTTGGAGAGTACAGAGAGCTTGAAGTTAAATCTGATCTTTGGAGAGTACGGAGAGCTTGAAGTTAAATCTGATATTTGGAGAGTACGGAGAGCTTGAAGTTAAATCTGATATTTGGAGAGTATAGAGAGCTTGAAGTTAAATCTGATCTTTGGAGAGTATAGAGAGCTTGAAGTTAAATCTGATCTTTGGAGAGTACAGAGAGGTTGAAGTTAAATCTGATATTTGGAGAGTATAGAGAGCTTGAAGTTAAATCTGATATTTGGAGAGTATAGAGAGCTTGAAGTTAAATCTGATCTTTGGAGAGTACAGAGAGCTTGAAGTTAAATCTGATCTTTGGAGAGTATAGAGAGCTTGAAGTTAAATCTGATCTTTGGAGAGTATAGAGAGCTTGAAGTTAAATCTGATCTTTGGAGAGTACAGAGAGCTTGAAGTTAAATCTGATATTTGGAGAGTACAGAGAGCTTGAAGTTAAATCTGATCTTTGGAGAGTACAGAGAGCTTGAAGTTAAATCTGATCTTTGGAGAGTACAGAGAGCTTGAAGTTAAATCTGATCTTTGTAGAGTACGGAGAGCTTGAAGTTAAATCTGATCTTTGGAGAGTACAGAGAGCTTGAAGTTAAATCTGATATTTGGAGGGTATAGAGAGCTTGAAGTTAAATCTGATCTTTGGAGAGTACAGAGAGCTTGAAGTTAAATCTGATCTTTGGAGAGTACGGAGAGCTTGAAGTTAAATCTGATCTTTGGAGAGTATAGAGAGCTTGAAGTTAAATCTGATCTTTGGAGAGTACAGAGAGCTTGAAGTTAAATCTGATCTTTGGAGAGTATAGAGAGCTTGAAGTTAAATCTGATCTTCGGGGAGTACAGAGAGCTTGAAGTTAAATCTGATCTTTGGAGAGTACAGAGAGCTTGAAGTTAAATCTGATCTTTGGAGAGTACAGAGAACTTGAAGTTAAATCTGATCTTTGGAGAGTACAGAGAGCTTGAAGTTAAATCGGATCTTTGGAGAGTACAGAGAGCTTGAAGTTAAATCTGATCTTTGGAGAGTACGGAGAGCTTGAAGTTAAATCTGATATTTGGAGAGTATAGAGAGCTTGAAGTTAAATCTGATCTTTGGAGAGTATAGAGAGCTTGAAGTTAAATCTGATCTTTGGAGAGTACGGAGAGCTTGAAGTTAAATCTGATATTTTAAGGGTATAGAGAGCTTGAAGTTAAATCTGATCTTTGTAGAGTACGGAGAGCTTGAAGTTAAATCTGATCTTTGGAGAGTACAGAGAGCTTGAAGTTAAATCTGATATTTGGAGGGTATAGAGAGCTTGAAGTTAAATCTGATCTTTGGAGAGTACAGAGAGCTTGAAGTTAAATCTGATCTTTGGAGAGTACGGAGAGCTTGAAGTTAAATCTGATCTTTGGAGAGTATAGAGAGCTTGAAGTTAAATCTGATCTTTGGAGAGTACAGAGAGCTTGAAGTTAAATCTGATCTTTGGAGAGTATAGAGAGCTTGAAGTTAAATCTGATCTTTGGGGAGTACAGAGAGCTTGAAGTTAAATCTGATCTTTGGAGAGTACAGAGAGCTTGAAGTTAAATCTGATCTTTGGAGAGTACAGAGAACTTGAAGTTAAATCTGATCTTTGGAGAGTACAGAGAGCTTGAAGTTAAATCGGATCTTTGGAGAGTACAGAGAGCTTGAAGTTAAATCTGATCTTTGGAGAGTACGGAGAGCTTGAAGTTAAATCTGATATTTGGAGAGTACGGAGAGCTTGAAGTTAAATCTGATATTTGGAGAGTATAGAGAGCTTGAAGTTAAATCTGATCTTTGGAGAGTATAGAGAGCTTGAAGTTAAATCTGATCTTTGGAGAGTACAGAGAGGTTGAAGTTAAATCTGATATTTGGAGAGTATAGAGAGCTTGAAGTTAAATCTGATATTTGGAGAGTATAGAGAGCTTGAAGTTAAATCTGATCTTTGGAGAGTACAGAGAGCTTGAAGTTAAATCTGATCTTTGGAGAGTATAGAGAGCTTGAAGTTAAATCTGATCTTTGGAGAGTATAGAGAGCTTGAAGTTAAATCTGATCTTTGGAGAGTACAGAGAGCTTGAAGTTAAATCTGATATTTGGAGAGTACAGAGAGCTTGAAGTTAAATCTGATCTTTGGAGAGTACAGAGAGCTTGAAGTTAAATCTGATCTTTGGAGAGTACAGAGAGCTTGAAGTTAAATCTGATATTTGGAGAGTATAGAGAGCTTGAAGTTAAATCTGATCTTTAGAGAGTACAGAGAGCTTGAAGTTAAATCTGATATTTGGAGAGTATAGAGAGCTTGAAGTTAAATCTGATCTTTGGAGAGTATAGAGAGCTTGAAGTTAAATCTGATCTTTGGAGAGTATAGAGAGCTTGAAGTTAAATCTGATCTTTGGAGAGTACAGAGAGCTTGAAGTTAAATCTGATCTTTGGAGAGTACAGAGAGCTTGAAGTTAAATCTGATATTTGGAGAGTACAGAGAGCTTGAAGTTAAATCTGATCTTTGGAGAGTATAGAGAGCTTGAAGTTAAATCTGATCTTTGGAGAGTACAGAGAGCTTGAAGTTAAATCTGACATTTGGAGAGTACAGAGAGCTTGAAGTTAAATCTGATCTTTGGAGAGTACAGAGAGCTTGAAGTTAAATCTGATCTTTGGAGAGTACAGAGAGCTTGAAGTTAAATCTGATATTTGGAGAGTATAGAGAGCTTGAAGTTAAATCTGATCTTTAGAGAGTACAGAGAGCTTGAAGTTAAATCTGATATTTGGAGAGTATAGAGAGCTTGAAGTTAAATCTGATATTTGGAGAGTATAGAGAGCTTGAAGTTAAATCTGATCTTTGGAGAGTATAGAGAGCTTGAAGTTAAATCTGATCTTTGGAGAGTACGGAGAGCTTGAAGTTAAATCTGATATTTGGAGGGTATAGAGAGCTTGAAGTTAAATCTGATCTTTGTAGAGTACGGAGAGCTTGAAGTTAAATCTGATCTTTGGAGAGTACAGAGAGCTTGAAGTTAAATCTGATATTTGGAGGGTATAGAGAGCTTGAAGTTAAATCTGATCTTTGGAGAGTACAGAGAGCTTGAAGTTAAATCTGATCTTTGGAGAGTACGGAGAGCTTGAAGTTAAATCTGATCTTTGGAGAGTATAGAGAGCTTGAAGTTAAATCTGATCTTTGGAGAGTACAGAGAGCTTGAAGTTAAATCTGATCTTTGGAGAGTATAGAGAGCTTGAAGTTAAATCTGATCTTCGGGGAGTACAGAGAGCTTGAAGTTAAATCTGATCTTTGGAGAGTACAGAGAGCTTGAAGTTAAATCTGATCTTTGGAGAGTACAGAGAACTTGAAGTTAAATCTGATCTTTGGAGAGTACAGAGAGCTTGAAGTTAAATCGGATCTTTGGAGAGTACAGAGAGCTTGAAGTTAAATCTGATCTTTGGAGAGTACGGAGAGCTTGAAGTTAAATCTGATATTTGGAGAGTATAGAGAGCTTGAAGTTAAATCTGATCTTTGGAGAGTATAGAGAGCTTGAAGTTAAATCTGATCTTTGGAGAGTACGGAGAGCTTGAAGTTAAATCTGATATTTTGAGGGTATAGAGAGCTTGAAGTTAAATCTGATCTTTGTAGAGTACGGAGAGCTTGAAGTTAAATCTGATCTTTGGAGAGTACAGAGAGCTTGAAGTTAAATCTGATATTTGGAGGGTATAGAGAGCTTGAAGTTAAATCTGATCTTTGGAGAGTACAGAGAGCTTGAAGTTAAATCTGATCTTTGGAGAGTACGGAGAGCTTGAAGTTAAATCTGATCTTTGGAGAGTATAGAGAGCTTGAAGTTAAATCTGATCTTTGGAGAGTACAGAGAGCTTGAAGTTAAATCTGATCTTTGGAGAGTATAGAGAGCTTGAAGTTAAATCTGATCTTTGGGGAGTACAGAGAGCTTGAAGTTAAATCTGATCTTTGGAGAGTACAGAGAGCTTGAAGTTAAATCTGATCTTTGGAGAGTACAGAGAACTTGAAGTTAAATCTGATCTTTGGAGAGTACAGAGAGCTTGAAGTTAAATCGGATCTTTGGAGAGTACAGAGAGCTTGAAGTTAAATCTGATCTTTGGAGAGTACGGAGAGCTTGAAGTTAAATCTGATATTTGGAGAGTACGGAGAGCTTGAAGTTAAATCTGATATTTGGAGAGTATAGAGAGCTTGAAGTTAAATCTGATCTTTGGAGAGTATAGAGAGCTTGAAGTTAAATCTGATCTTTGGAGAGTACAGAGAGGTTGAAGTTAAATCTGATATTTGGAGAGTATAGAGAGCTTGAAGTTAAATCTGATATTTGGAGAGTATAGAGAGCTTGAAGTTAAATCTGATCTTTGGAGAGTACAGAGAGCTTGAAGTTAAATCTGATCTTTGGAGAGTATAGAGAGCTTGAAGTTAAATCTGATCTTTGGAGAGTATAGAGAGCTTGAAGTTAAATCTGATCTTTGGAGAGTACAGAGAGCTTGAAGTTAAATCTGATATTTGGAGAGTACAGAGAGCTTGAAGTTAAATCTGATCTTTGGAGAGTACAGAGAGCTTGAAGTTAAATCTGATCTTTGGAGAGTACAGAGAGCTTGAAGTTAAATCTGATATTTGGAGAGTATAGAGAGCTTGAAGTTAAATCTGATCTTTAGAGAGTACAGAGAGCTTGAAGTTAAATCTGATATTTGGAGAGTATAGAGAGCTTGAAGTTAAATCTGATCTTTGGAGAGTATAGAGAGCTTGAAGTTAAATCTGATCTTTGGAGAGTATAGAGAGCTTGAAGTTAAATCTGATCTTTGGAGAGTACAGAGAGCTTGAAGTTAAATCTGATCTTTGGAGAGTACAGAGAGCTTGAAGTTAAATCTGATATTTGGAGAGTACAGAGAGCTTGAAGTTAAATCTGATCTTTGGAGAGTACAGAGAGCTTGAAGTTAAATCTGATCTTTGGAGAGTATAGAGAGCTTGAAGTTAAATCTGATCTTTGGAGAGTACAGAGAGCTTGAAGTTAAATCTGACATTTGGAGAGTACAGAGAGCTTGAAGTTAAATCTGATCTTTGGAGAGTACAGAGAGCTTGAAGTTAAATCTGATCTTTGGAGAGTACAGAGAGCTTGAAGTTAAATCTGATATTTGGAGAGTATAGAGAGCTTGAAGTTAAATCTGATCTTTAGAGAGTACAGAGAGCTTGAAGTTAAATCTGATATTTGGAGAGTATAGAGAGCTTGAAGTTAAATCTGATATTTGGAGAGTATAGAGAGCTTGAAGTTAAATCTGATATTTGGAGAGTATAGAGAGCTTGAAGTTAAATCTGATATTTGGAGAGTATAGAGAGCTTGAAGTTAAATCTGATATTTGGAGAGTACAGAGAGCTTGAAGTTAAATCTGATCTTTGGAGAGTACAGAGAGCTTGAAGTTAAATCTGATATTTGGAGAGTACAGAGAGCTTGAAGTTAAATCTGATCTTTGGAGAGTACAGAGAGCTTGAAGTTAAATCTGATCTTTGGAGAGTACAGAGAGCTTGAAGTTAAATCTGATATTTGGAGAGTATAGAGAGCTTGAAGTTAAATCTGATCTTTAGAGAGTACAGAGAGCTTGAAGTTAAATCTGATATTTGGAGAGTATAGAGAGCTTGAAGTTAAATCTGATCTTTGGAGAGTATAGAGAGCTTGAAGTTAAATCTGATCTTTGGAGAGTATAGAGAGCTTGAAGTTAAATCTGATCTTTGGAGAGTACAGAGAGCTTGAAGTTAAATCTGATCTTTGGAGAGTACAGAGAGCTTGAAGTTAAATCTGATATTTGGAGAGTACAGAGAGCTTGAAGTTAAATCTGATCTTTGGAGAGTACAGAGAGCTTGAAGTTAAATCTGATCTTTGGAGAGTATAGAGAGCTTGAAGTTAAATCTGATCTTTGGAGAGTACAGAGAGCTTGAAGTTAAATCTGACATTTGGAGAGTACAGAGAGCTTGAAGTTAAATCTGATCTTTGGAGAGTGCAGAGAGCTTGAAGTTAAATCTGATCTTTGGAGAGTACAGAGAGCTTGAAGTTAAATCTGATATTTGGAGAGTATAGAGAGCTTGAAGTTAAATCTGATCTTTAGAGAGTACAGAGAGCTTGAAGTTAAATCTGATATTTGGAGAGTATAGAGAGCTTGAAGTTAAATCTGATATTTGGAGAGTATAGAGAGCTTGAAGTTAAATCTGATATTTGGAGAGTATAGAGAGCTTGAAGTTAAATCTGATATTTGGAGAGTATAGAGAGCTTGAAGTTAAATCTGATATTTGGAGAGTACAGAGAGCTTGAAGTTAAATCTGATCTTTGGAGAGTACAGAGAGCTTGAAGTTAAATCTGATATTTGGAGAGTACAGAGAGCTTGAAGTTAAATCTGATCTTTGGAGAGTACAGAGAGCTTGAAGTTAAATCTGATCTTTGGAGAGTACAGAGAGCTTGAAGTTAAATCTGATCTTTGGAGAGTATAGAGAGCTTGAAGTTAAATCTGATCTTTGGAGAGTACAGAGAGCTTGAAGTTAAATCTGATATTTGGAGAGTACAGAGAGCTTGAAGTTAAATCTGATCTTTGGAGAGTACAGAGAGCTTGAAGTTAAATCTGATCTTTGGAGAGTACAGTGAGCTTGAAGTTAAATCTGATATTTGGAGTGTATAGAGAGCTTGAAGTTAAATCTGATCTTTAGAGAGTACAGAGAGCTTGAAGTTAAATCTGATATTTGGAGAGTATAGAGAGCTTGAAGTTAAATCTGATCTTTGGAGAGTATAGAGAGCTTGAAGTTAAATCTGATCTTTGGAGAGTATAGAGAGCTTGAAGTTAAATCTGATCTTTGGAGAGTACAGAGAGCTTGAAGTTAAATCTGATCTTTGGAGAGTACAGAGAGCTTGAAGTTAAATCTGATATTTGGAGAGTACAGAGAGCTTGAAGTTAAATCTGATCTTTGGAGAGTACAGAGAGCTTGAAGTTAAATCTGATCTTTGGAGAGTATAGAGAGCTTGAAGTTAAATCTGATCTTTGGAGAGTACAGAGAGCTTGAAGTTAAATCTGACATTTGGAGAGTACAGAGAGCTTGAAGTTAAATCTGATCTTTGGAGAGTACAGAGAGCTTGAAGTTAAATCTGATCTTTGGAGAGTACAGAGAGCTTGAAGTTAAATCTGATATTTGGAGAGTATAGAGAGCTTGAAGTTAAATCTGATCTTTAGAGAGTACAGAGAGCTTGAAGTTAAATCTGATATTTGGAGAGTATAGAGAGCTTGAAGTTAAATCTGATATTTGGAGAGTATAGAGAGCTTGAAGTTAAATCTGATATTTGGAGAGTATAGAGAGCTTGAAGTTAAATCTGATATTTGGAGAGTATAGAGAGCTTGAAGTTAAATCTGATATTTGGAGAGTACAGAGAGCTTGAAGTTAAATCTGATCTTTGGAGAGTACAGAGAGCTTGAAGTTAAATCTGATATTTGGAGAGTACAGAGAGCTTGAAGTTAAATCTGATCTTTGGAGAGTACAGAGAGCTTGAAGTTAAATCTGATCTTTAGAGAGTACAGAGAGCTTGAAGTTAAATCTGATATTTGGAGAGTATAGAGAGCTTGAAGTTAAATCTGATCTTTGGAGAGTATAGAGAGCTTGAAGTTAAATATGATCTTTGGAGAGTATAGAGAGCTTGAAGTTAAATCTGATCTTTGGAGAGTATAGAGAGCTTGAAGTTAAATCTGATATTTGGAGAGTATAGAGAGTTTGAAGTTAAATCTGATATTTGGAGAGTATAGAGAGCTTGAAGTTAAATCTGATATTTGGAGAGTATAGAGAGCTTGAAGTTAAATCTGATCTTTGGAGAGTATAGAGAGCTTGAAGTTAAATCTGATCTTTGGAGAGTATAGAGAGCTTGAAGTTAAATCTGATCTTTCGAAAGAACTAAATTTCATTCAAAAAATAAAATTACAAAAACAAACCACGGTTAAGAGTCAAAATCTGCGGTAAAAATAATCAATATGTCGATAAGACTCAATTACAGATAGCTGTGGTAAGAAGATACAGATAGCTGTGGTAAGAAGATACAGATAGCGGTGGTAAGAAGATACAGATAGCTGTGGTAAGAAGATACAGATAGCTGTGGTAAGAAGATACAGATAGCTGTGGTAAGAAGATACAGATAGCTGTGGTAAGAAGATACAGATAGCTGTAGTAAGAAGATACAGATAGCTGTGGTAAGATGATACAGATAGCTGTGGTAAGAAGATACAGATAGCTGTGGTAAGAAGATACAGATAGCTGTGGTAAGAAGATACAGATAGCTGTGGTAAGAAGATACAGATAGCTGTGGTAAGAAGATACAGATAGCTGTGGTAAGAAGAGTCGGGCAAGTCAATCACTCTACCTATTAATAGAATATCGAATTTTCTTTCTGAAAAGTTAAGATCTCTTAAATGACGTCCCGATCGAATCAGCAAAATTGAGTTTCGAAAGATTTCAATTGCAGATCCAATTGGTTGAAATTAACTTTATGAAAAATATCCTAATGAATAGATATTAGATGGAAATGATGATTACTGAAAATAAGTGAAGAAATTTTATCGGATAAATAAATTAAAAGATCATTAATGTTGTGTCTTTTTAAATTGCATAAACAGTAAATTCATTGAATATAAAATAACGGACAGAAATTAATAAATAATTATATTAGAAATTAGAATGAAATACCGTAAATAAACTATAAACCCAATAAATTCTGTAAAACACCACAAATTGACTGAAAGCAACACCATAAATTAAATATAAATAATATCATATATCAACTTTAAAGGACACTATACTTCCACTATAAACAACACCATTCAATATCCAAGTCAAACAACACCCTCAATAAACATCATAAAACAACAACAAAACTACCGCAGATATTCCCAATTCACCGTAACAAATAAAGCACCGATAAATTCTTGATTCGAAAACAGTAAACCACCATCATAAAACGAAATTAAACAATAAATCGAAACAGCGTCTCATAAGTCGATAGCACTGCAACAAATAAATACTACTTGGAATTGAAGAAAAGTAAGAATTGAAGCCTTTAGAGCAATCGGAAAATTGTAAGAACTACACAGATCAATGTTTGAAAATTGAAAGATATTTGGTTACAGAAGAATCTGCCTGAAGATTCCCCTCTAGTGCCATTTAGTTGGCGTTACAATAACCAAAGTGAGAGATGTGACAGCTTAAAGATGCTAAACCCAATTTAGGGTGATAATAAAAGTTCTCTAGGCCCCTTTACATTTCCTTGTTTACCTTAACCATTTAGGACTGCTAAGGTGGATATGAGGGTTATT
Organism: Caprella mutica; assembly: GCA_947561585.1. Classification (NCBI taxonomy): domain Eukaryota; kingdom Metazoa; phylum Arthropoda; class Malacostraca; order Amphipoda; family Caprellidae; genus Caprella; species Caprella mutica. The sequence continues at coordinate 229,700 of CANNZV010000843.1, read as the reverse complement.
TTTATCGGGGCCGATTATAGAGCGAGATATAACCTGTTAAAAAGAAATGAAGAAATGCGCATGCAGTATAGAGACACTCTTTACCCTGTCTTCTAATAAACGCTTAGTGTGTATATAGAAACCTTATACCTTGCTATATCATCAAGATCAATAGAAAGAATATATTAAATGAATCTCCAGACATATCCTCAATATCCTTTCGTGGTCTATAAAATGGCCACAATATGGTCTTCAATCAGAGTTTTTGTCTTACTCAGAGAGCCATTAATCATTTGGTGCTCTTTGATTCCTCCAAGAAAATCTGAATGAAGTGCTGAACAAATCCGCCTCCATAATCATATCAATTCCTCAAAATCCATGGCGTTAAATTCTGCTGACCAAGCACTTTAAATAAATGTCCGTCAAAATAAGGAGAGATAAGAGTGAGTATTTCTTTTTCCTTTCGTCTCACATCGTGATTCGCACCTTGTGTATTCATGAATAAATTCATTTTTTTCCAAAATGGTATTCAAGTTTGTCTGCGGATACCTACCCAGTGAATAACTCGATTCACGGGAGAGAATTCTTTAACAAACCGGAAAATGAAATGGAGTTTCAAATTGGGAAGGACTGAGTAGACAGGTGATACGAAAAGGATATGCAGATTGAACTGCTATACCATACCTGACAAAATCCTACTGCTGTGATGGTATAGTGTGCCATGGAACGTTAAGAGAGGACCAGACTTAATCTTGTATGGCCCCACCAAAAATTAATCAACATCTAACTTGAACATTCAACTTTTATGGTTCCATTTTTCGGACCAAAGAAAATTCCATTTCAATAGCATCCTGATAAAATATGTTTGGGAGAGTCTAAGAGAAACTGTTAAGAGATATATGAAAGGTGTTTGATTATTTGAAAGGAGAGCTGGATGACCAATCATTGACTTGTACCTTCCTTCATGTCCTGACATTTGTGATAGCGAAAGTAGAGATCAAATGATTCTTGGGGAGTATATGAGTCTCTCTTACCACCTAGAGATGGTCATGGCCTTATCATAGTACCTATTAAGTATAGGAACTAGGAAAATAATGCAATTCTCTGACACTCACATTATTCGGATAGTGCTACGCCTACTTTCTGAGTACTGAGGGTGTTTGGCTATGATCAGTTCTATAAATTTTTGAGTAAAGAGGAATAAGTCTTTTGAATCATAACGAGGAACGATCTTATGGATGGACCCACCATAACCATCTCTACTAAGAAATGAACATTATCTGTGTTGGTTAGGTCTTGCATCTGGTTTCACTTTGATGACAGAGGAGTACTGATTGAGCCTAGATTTAGGCCCTGAGACTACAATCAGCCTTTGATTGAGACTATTTCAGTCACTAGGTAGGCGCTCTGAGCTAAAATTGAATGACCAAATTAAGAAATGGTGTAAATTAAGTCGGGGAAGTTTCGAGTTATCGGACTGTTCCACATTTTCGATCATGTAGGAAAGAAATATATAATAATTATTATTATAAATATATTTTAATAAGTATCCATTATACCTCCTTACTATTCCCAATGAAAAAGTTTTATGACAATTTCTGAAATTATACATTTTGCAATAGTATACTGCTAATATTTACTACAGTAATTGACAATAAATATAATTTTCAATTGGGATTAAACAGGTCAGTGTTTCGGAATGAGGTGATTCGTGTATCGAATTCCTTAGCCGCTATATGGAAACTTTACCGTAAACACTCGGAAGAAGGTATTAATAAACTTACTAAGTTTGTGGACTCAAGAAATAGAGAGCATCAAAAACTTTGGTGTCGGATTTAATAAAAGTTATTATTTATCAACATGATATTGAAACAAAAACATTTCCTTCCGTCGTTCATATTGCAGTTAAAATTACCTTTTTTTCTATGTGGAAAGAATGTGTTGTGTAGACTGAAGATTGATATAATGTAATATGTGGATAATATATATGCAACACGCGGAGAATAATTTACATTAATTAGTTTCTATATTAAAATATTTTGCGGGATAGGTTGGTTTATTTGCGTGATATTATCTATAAACACGTTTATCTATTTAGACCATTAAAATCATAATCTAAGAACATCGTTGGCAATATAAACAAATTACTTAAATCGCAGACCATATCTTCCAAGGTTATAGCAAAGAACGTGATCAAAGATCATCGAAGACCATATCTTCTAAATTCACCATATCTTCCAAGTTCACCATATCTTCCAAATTCACCATATCTTCCAAGTTCACCATATCTTCAAGATCATCACAGAGAATATAGTCAAAATTAATCACAGGCCATATCTTGCAAGATCATCGCAGAGGGTATGATCTAAGTACCGCACTCTGCGTACACTCACAGTTGGCAGCGTGCCACACCGTATTGCATCACTGCATTTATGTTTACTTCTCTGTGACCAGCAGGAGGTAAATGGAACAGAAAATAGACACGGGCCTAATCCATTAGGACAGCAGATGGTGAGATACAGACTGCTGAGATTTTGGTTAATGAGTTACAGTCGAAGGGGAGTGTATCTGGAAACATTTTTTTCACAGTTTACTCCTTCCACATTTCTAAAACTGAACCTTACCAATGGAAATATTTGAAGATATTTTAAAATTGGATGACAAATTTGTAAGATTTGAAAATAGGAAATTCGAAAATCTGTGATTTTTTATATTAACAACAGTCAATGGCTCTTTTCTACAACGTTACAGTCTTACACTTCCTTCGAAATCCTACAAATATTCACCGTTTGAACAATATTAACTGATATTCACACATAGAAAGAATAAGCTCGAGTTCAAAGTGTCGAGACGAAAGAGTCTTCCAAACGACTCTTAAGCAGTAGGAGTTACGTGACTCGCTTGCTAATGGCGCCAGCGGAGTGAGAGAAACGTCTAGGTAATTGGGGGAATACTTAGGCAATTCACTAGCTAGGCATTAAGCAATCCAAAGTAGCAGATTGGTTAAGCTCTCACTTGAAAATGGACGTGATAAGTTTATAAGCTAAGGGTGTAAGCTACTGGAAGACTGCAGCTTACTTGTTCTGATTGTAAACAGAGTAAGAGGCACTATAAAAAAGGTAACCAGACTATTAGCAGAGAGGACAACTCACTGCCGGACAATTCACCGAATACTTTATGCTTAACATTATGTATAATTGAATTTGAAATATATTTTAAAATTACAATACAAGTTGTTTATATACATATTTATATATATGATGTATACGCCGGTGTAACTTTTCGGCGGTGAGTTTTCCGGCGGCGATTTGTCGTGCGGTGATTTGACTCAGAATCGTAGAGTACTATACCTGACAGTAAATTATGGTGGGGCTACAAAATATTAAGCATGTGGTACACTTCCTAATCTTCAGTGGCTTCACTATAATTTTTTTCGAGGAAGCTCAGCGCGAAAGTTATGGCCGGACCTGAGAATATTTAGTTTAGAACCTCTTTAAATCTGCATGGACCAAACCATAACTTTATAAATGAATAAATAACATGAATTACCTATCCCTATTATAAAATGGTAAATAATTAAAAGATAATATAAATTTATTGTTCAGGTTCTTGGTTCGATAAAATGTTTCTTATTAATCGGGTTGTGACAATATGCTTTTAAAATCATATAGATCCCAAAAATATTATAGACGAAGAGAATTAGAGAGTATTGAATCTTTCTACAACAGCGGTATATAGTATTCGATACCATTTCATTTCGTTTATGATATTCTTAAGATCTGAGATTTTAAAAGCATATTGTCATAACCCTAGATATTAATAACCAAACTTCAATAGCATTTCCCCCTCCTTGGTCTCACAAGCCAAATATCTCGAGTTGAGATGTCAGAGCATATATTGCAGACTGTACCCTGAGAAGAAACTTGATAGTTTAGGGCTTACTTTAAAGTGCCCCCATCTGTAACCCTAATGTTACACACTAACCTGCTCAGGGAGTGGGAAAAGCTACTCTGTCTTTCTACCAGAGATAAAGTTAGGTAGCGACTTAGAAGATTAACTGTGGCTCGCTCTTCGATGGATGCACACAAATTTAGCTAAATAAAGTTAGTCATTGCTTGGTCACTCATACCCAAAAAAAATGGTCGATATATGGTCTTCCTTCTAATCGTTATTTATCTTAAATTAAGACTCTTTCAGTCTTGGACATTGTCGAAGAAAATATCAGAAATTACGCTCATTTAAAATAAAATGTAGTTTTATATATGTATAGCAATGGGCTAACTAATGATGGAAAAACTTTTAATAGCTAAAAATAGTATTTTCACTTCATTTTTTTTTTGGGGGGGGGGTCATCTCTCCCATAATCTACCAAAAGCAACTGAACGTGGTAGCATTACACATATTGGCGTCCTTGCATTTTATTGACATGTAGGAAATGTTTATAGGACATTAATTAGACAGTAGAGTTGGAGACACTCGTGAGTTAGTATAGTGGGAAGACCAGACTGAACCCGAACCAGTAACTGAGAGTTATGGTGGGGCCATATACAATTAATGTCTATAGACCCACTATAATTTGCAATCGCCCCCTTGGAAGAAACGATTGATAGATAAATGTATGATTGAGAAAGGCACTCAATCTTCTATGGCCCCACCCTAACTTTCTCCCCTGTGTCCAGACCTCAAACACTTTGCAAATTACAGGTAATTTGATTTAGCGAGTTAAATCACAGGTAACATACACACTCACCTGTGGTGCTTCGCTAATTATTTTATCGAGATATTTCATTTAGATTACAGTGACGAGATATAATTAATGTAACAGCAACTACTTTGATTGCCACAACACCCAAAAGAGTAAAAATAGTAGAAGCTATCGAGAAAATAATTTAAAAAAAAATTAATTATTAAAGATATTCAAATTGAAAAAAATTATGTTAAATTTTTTAATAAAATATTAGTTTAATTATTTTTACCTCTAAGGATATTTTGTCAACTGTTTGAGTAGGGAAACTCCCAAACAGAAATTTATGGTGGGGTAATAGAAGATTAGGTGATAACATTAAGGAGGGGTTAGATACAGTGTCTTCTATGGCCCACCATAACTTTCAGCCAAGTTAGTCTTAATTTTACCTCATCTTTCTTCAAGAGATATGCAAGACAGGAGCATCTTCTACCGTAACTGAAAAAATAACCCTTCATGATGGTAATCTTCTCCAGTGTCCGTCTTCGAGCCCTCCTCCTTGATGAAGTCCTTCTAAAAGATGCCTTCTTCTTCTCACAGTAACTGCCAACAGATGTGAACTTGACACCTGTTGTCATTTCCTCGGGAATGTCTGGCGAAGAGTCACGTGCATCTTGGCGCTTGAGAACCCGTTTGCGTTTTCTTTCGTACGGCCTGTGGAGGTGTGTCGAATCTAACCTTACGGGAACACGACACACTTTGGACATCTGGGACTGTCTTTAACACACTTTGGGCATCTGGAACTGTCTTTCACACACTTTGGACATCTGGGACTGTTTTTAACACACTTTGGACATCTGGGACTGTCTTTAACACACTTTGGACATCTGGGACTGTCTTTAACACACTTTGGACATCTGGGACTGTCTTTAACACACTTTGCACATCTGGGACTGTCTCACCTGGGAATGTCTTTAACACACTTTGGACATCTGGGACTGTCTTTAACACACTTTGCACATCTGGGAATGTCTTTAACACACTTTGGACATCTGGGACTGTCTTTAACACACTTTGGACATCTGGGACTGTCTTTAACACTCTTTGGACATCTGGGACTGTCTTTAACACACTTTGGACATCTGAGACTGTTTTTAACACACTTTGGACACCTGAGACTGTCTTAAACACACCTTAGACAAATCGGATTGTTTTCAACCTACATGACACACATTCATTTTTCCTGTATCACGGCGGTATCTCTCCTGGATACAGCCTCCTCAATCATGACTACATAATTGAAATAGAAAAGGGATGAACGCGACATCACGGAATTTAATAAAGCCGCTTCTATACAGTAGTAATAAGTGCGGAATTTATTGAAATAACTTTCCTCTCATTAACCAAGGTTCGAACATATCTATTGAACACTGTGTACTAAATAAGTAGCAATCTGTATAAATAAAGTGACTTCAGTTTGTTTACGTGTCATGGTTAGGTTCTCGTTTTCTTACAGGTGGCATGTGTGCATTTTACAGAAAATTACTATACTCTAGAGAGGAAATAATAGTAATGAATTATGGAAATTTAAAATGTAAACCTACAGTCTGACTAAAATTGTATATTATTTTTTATCATGATTAGGAACAAAACTGACGATGTCATACGAATAATATCTTCATTCATTCATCATTCAAAAAAATTAACATGAAATATTGAATCATTTAAACCAGTAACCAATTCTAACAAGTAATACCTAAGTACAAGTACACAATTCTAACACGTAATACCTAAGTACAAGTACCCAATTCTAACACGTAATAACTAAGTACAAGTACCCAATTCTAACACGTAACACCTAAGTACAAGTACCCAATTCTAACACGTAATACCTAAGTACAAGTACCCAATTCTAACACGTATTATCTAAGTACAAGTACACAATTCTAACAAGTAATACCTAAGTACAAGTACCCAATTCTAACTCGTAATACCTAAGTACAAGTACACAATTCTAACACGTATTATCTAAGTACAAGTACACAATTCTAACAAGTAATACCTAAGTACAAGTACACAATTCTAACACGTAACACCTAAGTACTAGTACCCAATTCTTACAACAATACTCTCCAGGTTTCAAACTTCAAATTTTCGACAATAACATTTTATCACGACAATATTTCTCCAAATTTTATTCTTGCCTGCAGAATTCCCGAAAGTTTTATTTTCAAGGTACGACGAACTGAATAAATGTCAAGATTTCAAAGAGGACAATATTTACAGATAACGCAGCACTGTGAATAATGTAAACAGTTTAAGGTTATTAGATAATAAAGAAGTTATTAAGCAAGTGCAATAGGCCGCATTTCTTCTCAAGGATCGTAAGAAAAAGTTAGGCTGTAGCTAAATTAGCATAAGTTTAATCTGAGGCAAGAGAGTAGCAATTTAACTGAAATGGAATTCTTTAATTTAATTCACTAATTAGGAACACTTGAAGAATTCATTTGGATTCTTTAAATGAGATTTTAATGTTTTTTAAAGTTTTTATTGCTATTTAAATGTGATTTTAAATGTCCTAACTCTTGGTTATCGTTTCATTGTTTTTATTTCAGCACTTTGGTTATCATTTCACCTCGCTGGTTATCATTTCACGTTAATAATCATTTCACCTCGCGGTTATCATTTCACCTCGCTGGTTATCATTTCACCTCGCTGGTTATCATTTCACCTCGCTGGTTATCATTTCATCTCGCTGGTAATCATTTCACCTCGCTGGTTATCATTTCACCTCTCTGGTTATCATTTCACCTCGCTGGTTATCATTCCACCTCGCTGGTTATCATTCCACCTCGCTGGTTATCATTCCACCTCGCTGGTTATCATTCCACCTCGCTGGTTATCATTTCACCTCGCTGGTTATCATTTCACCTCGCTGATTATCATTTCACCTCGCTGGTTATCATTTCACCTCGCTGGTTATCATTTCACCTCTCTGGTAATCATTTCACCTCTCTGGTTATCATTTCACCTCGCAGGTTATCATTTCACCTCGCTGGTTATCATTTCACCTCTCTGGTAATCATTTCACCTCTCTGGTTAGCATTTCACCTCTCTGGTAATCATTTCACCTCTCTGGTTATCATTTCACCTCGCTGGTTATCATTCCACCTCGCTGGTTATCATTTCACCCCATGTCACTCCACGGCCAAGTCACACTAATAACTGAGTTTCGTATCTATGATACCTAGGTACCTATGCTACACACTAAAAATCTTACATTTCAGTACAACCCTACTTACGGAAGTGACTCATAAATAAAATAAAAAAATGAACCTAAAATTAAAAAACCTAACATTAAAGTAAAAACACTAAAATGGACTGAATAAACATAGGAAATTGTAGGTTGAAATATTTTGTGAAGGTCATTCTGTTAGTGATGGTACAAACATTTCTAACTGTTTTGGTGACTTATCCACAACGGGTAAATATAGGAAACTGTTGTAAACAGAACTCCTTTAGATATCACATACATGATCAGGTGAACGTACAGGATGTATCGGGGGAAGATATTAGATACAGATGCAGTCTATCACTATAGACCAGATACAGTCTATCACCAGATGCCAGTCTATTACCAGATGCAGTCTATCACCAGATGCCAGTCTATCACCAGATGCAGTCTATCACCAGATGCCAGTCTATCACCAGATGCCAGTCTATCACCAGATACAGTCTATCACCAGATGCCAGTCTATTACCAGATACAGTCTATCACCAGATGCAGTCTATCACCAGATGCCAGTCTATCACCAGATACAGTCTATCACCAGATGCAGTGTATCACCACATGCCAGTCTATCACCAGATACAGTCTATCACCAGATACAGTCTATCACCAGATACAGTCTATCACCAGATACAGTCTATCACCAGATGCCAGTCTATCACCAGATACAGTCTATCACCAGATGCCAGTCTATCACCAGATACAGTCTATCACCAGATACAGTCTATCACCAGATGCCATTCTATTACCAGATACAGTCTATCACCAGATGCAGTCTATCACCAGATGCCAGTCTATCACCAGATACAGTCCATCACCAGATGCCAGTCCATCACCAGATACAGTTCATCACCAGATACAGTCTATCACCAGATACAGTCCATCACCAGATGCCAGTCTATCACCAGATGCCAGTCTATCACCAGATGCAGTCTATCACCAGATGCCAGTCTATTACCAGATGCCAGTCTATCACCAGATACAGTCTATCACCAGATGCAGTCTATCACCAGATGCCAGTCTATCACCAGATGCAGTCTATCACCAGATGCCATTCTATCACCAGATACAGTCTAACACCAGATACAGTCAATCACCAGATGCAGTCTATCACCAGATGCAGTCTATCACCAGATGCAGTCTATCACCAGATGCCAGTCTATCACCAGATGCCAGTCTATCACCAGATACAGTCTATCACCAGATGCCAGTTTATTACCAGATACAGTCTATCAACAGATGCAGTCTATCACCAGATGCCAGTCTATCACCAGATACAGTCCATCACCAGATGACAGTCTATCACCAGATACAGTCTATCACCAGATACAGTCTATCACCAGATACAGTCTATCACCAGATACAGTCTATCACCAGATACAGTCTATCACCAGATGCCAGTTTATTACCAGATACAGTCTATCAACAGATGCAGTCTATCACCAGATGCCAGTCTATCACCAGATACAGTCCATCACCAGATGACAGTCTATCACCAGATACAGTGTATCACCAGATACAGTGTATCACCAGATACAGTCTATCACCAGATACAGTCTATCACCAGATACAGTCTATCACCAGATACAGTCTATCACCAGATACAGTCTATCACCAGATACAGTCTATCACCAGATACAGTCTATCACCAGATACAGTCTATCACCAGATGCCAGTTTATTACCAGATACAGTCTATCAACAGATGCAGTCTATCACCAGATGCCAGTCTATCACCAGATACAGTCCATCACCAGATGACAGTCTATCACCAGATACAGTGTATCACCAGATACAGTGTATCACCAGATACAGTCTATCACCAGATACAGTCTATCACCAGATGCCAGTCTATCACCAAATGCCAGTCTATCACCAGATGCCAGTCTATCACCAGATGCCAGTCTATCACCAGATGCAGTCTATCACCAGATACAGTCTATCACCAGATACAGTCTATCACCAGATGCAGTCTATCACCAGATACAGTCTATCACCAGATACAGTCTATCACCAGATACAGTCTATCGCCAGATACAGTCTATCACCAGATACAGTCTATCACCAGATGCCAGTTTATTACCAGATACAGTCTATCAACAGATGCAGTCTATCACCAGATGCCAGTCTATCACCAGATACAGTCCATCACCAGATGACAGTCTATCACCAGATACAGTGTATCACCAGATACAGTGTATCACCAGATACAGTCTATCACCAGATACAGTCTATCACCAGATGCCAGTCTATCACCAAATGCCAGTCTATCACCAGATGCCAGTCTATCACCAGATGCCAGTCTATCACCAGATGCAGTCTATCACCAGATACAGTCTATCACCAGATACAGTCTATCACCAGATGCAGTCTATCACCAGATACAGTCTATCACCAGATACAGTCTATCACCAGATACAGTCTATCGCCAGATACAGTCTATCGCCAGATACAGTCTATCACCAGATACAGTCTATCACCAGATACAGTCTATCACCAGATACAGTCTATCACCAGATACAGTCTATCACCAGATACAGTCTATCACCAGATACAGTCTATCACCAGATACAGTCTATCACCAGATACAGTCTATCACCAGATGCCAGTCTATCACCAGATGCCAGTCTATCACCAGATGCCAGTCTATCACCAGATGCAGTCTATCACCAGATGCCAGTCTATCACCAGATGCCAGTCTATCACCAGATGCAGTCTATCACCAGATGCCAGTCTATCACCAGATGCAGTCTATCGCCAGATGCCAGTCTATCACCAGATGCAGTCTATCACCAGATGCCAGTCTATCACCAGATACAGTCTATCACCAGATACAGTCTATCACCAGATACAGTCTATCACCAGATACAGTCTATCACCAGATACAGTCTATCACCAGATACAGTCTATCACCAGATACAGTCTATCTGGTGATACAGTCTATCACCAGATGCCAGTCTATCATCAGATGCCAGTCTATCATCAGATGCCAGTCTATCACCAGATGCAGTCTATCACCAGATGCCAGTCTATCACCAGATGCCAGTCTATCACCAGATACAGTCTATCACCAGATGCAGTCTATCACCAGATGCCAGTCTATCACCAGATGCAGTCTATCACCAGATGCCATTCTATCACCAGATACAGTCTAACACCAGATACAGTCTAACACCAGATACAGTCTATCACCAGATGCAGTCTATCACCAGATGCAGTCTATCACCAGATGCAGTCTATCACCAGATACAGTCTATCACCAGATGCCAGTCTATTACCAGATACAGTCTATCACCAGATGCAGTCTATCGCCAGATGCCAGTCTATCACCAGATACAGTCCATCACCAGATGACAGTCTATCACCAGATACAGTCTATCACCAGATACAGTCTATCACCAGATACAGTCTATCACCAGATACAGTCTATCACCAGATACAGTCTATCACCAGATGCCAGTCTATCACCAGATGCCAGTCTATCACCAGATGCCAGTCTATCACCAGATGCAGTCTATCACCAGATACAGTCTATCACCAGATACAGTCTATCACCAGATGCAGTCTATCACCAGATACAGTCTATCACCAGTTACAGTCTATCACCAGATACAGTCTATCGCCAGATACAGTCTATCACCAGATACAGTCTATCACCAGATACAGTCTATCACCAGATACAGTCTATCACCAGATACAGTCTATCACCAGATGCCAGTCTATCACCAGATGCCAGTCTATCACCAGATGCCAGTCTATCACCAGATGCAGTCTATCACCAGATGCCAGTCTATCACCAGATGCAGTCTATCACCAGATGCAGTCTATCACCAGATGCAGTGTATCACCACATGCCAGTCTATCACCACATGCTAGTCTATCACCAGATACAGTCTATCACCAGATACAGTCTATCACCAGATACAGTCTATCACCAGATACAGTCTATCACCAGATACAGTCTATCACCAGATACAGTCTATCACCAGATACAGTTTATCACCAGATACAGTCTATCACCAGATGCCAGTCTATCACCAGATACAGTCTATCACCAGATGCCAGTCTATTACCAGATACAGTCTATTACCAGATACAGTCTATCACCAGATGCAGTCTATCACCAGATGCCAGTCTATCACCAGATACAGTCCATCACCAGATGCCAGTCTATCACCAGATACAGTCCATCACCAGATACAGTCCATCACCAGATGCCAGTCTATCACCAGATACAGTCTATCACCAGATACAGTCTATCACCAGATACAGTCTATCACCAGATACAGTCTATCACCAGATGCCAGTCTATCACCAGATGCAGTCTATCACCAGATGCCAGTCTATCACAAGATGCCAGTCTACCACCAGATGCCAGTCTATCACCAGATGCAGTCAATCACCAGATGCCAGTCTATCACCAGATACAGCCTATCACCAGATACAGTCTATCACCAGATCCAGTCTATCACCAGATCCAGTCTATCACCAGATGCAGTCTATCACCAGATGCAGTCTATCACCAGATGCCAGTCTATCACCAGATACAGTCTATCACCAGATGCAGTCTATCACCAGATGCCAGTCTATCACCAGATACAGTCCATCACCAGATTCCAGTCTATCACCAGATACAGTCTATCACCAGATACAGTCTATCACCAGATACAGTCTATCGCCAGATACAGTCTATCACCAGATACAGTCTATCACCAGATACAGTCTATCACCAGATACAGTCTATCACCAGATACAGTCTATCACAGAATAATTACTCAGATTTGATTAAATATCAATGAATTATTTTTGCTTATTTTGATTTATAAAATATTTTCTATTCGGCTATAAATATTTCAAGTGAATGATTGTTGTCTGTTTACTAGGTATTTATTTGGTAGAAGTTCAGCAGTAGTCTGTTTTTCCATTAAAAACAATAAGCTCAATTGATTGGTTTCAATATATCAATTGTTTCAGCATTCTTATACTGAAAAACAAATTACATTGTTAGTTAAGGATGAAGAACTACCATAAACTGAATAATTCTATTACTGTAGCATAATATGTCGTATTTATCCGAACAGATTTCAGGCGACGGAAATTATCTCTTAGAATATTTTACCACATCGTAAAGTTAGGAAAAATAAGACGGATGGACGAACTTCCCTTGGTGAAAAATAATTTATTCATATACATACTAGGCTACACAGTGTAGCCTAGGTGAACAGTGTAGCCTAGATGCACAGTGTAGCCTAGGTACACAGTGTAGCCTAGGTGCACAGTGTAGCCTAGCTGCACAGTGTAGCCTAGGTGAACAGTGTAGCCTAGGTGCACAGTGTAGCCTAGGTGCACAGTGTAGCCTAGGTACACTGTGTAGCCTAGATGCACAGTGTAGCCTAGGTACACAGTGTAGCCTAGGTGCACAGTGTAGCCTAGCTGCACAGTGTAGCCTAGGTGAACAGTGTAGCCTAAGTGCACAGTGTAGCCTAGGTGCACAGTATAGCCTAGGTGCACAGTATAGCCTAGGTACACAGTGTAGCCTAGGTACACTGTGTAGCCTAGGTGAACAGTGTAGCCTAGGTGCACAGTGTAGCCTAGGTGCACAGTGTAGCCTAGGTGCACAGTGTAGCCTAGGTGCACAGTGTAGCCTAGGTGCACAGTGTAGCCTAGGTGCACAGTGTAGCCTAGGTGCACAGTGTAGCCTAGGTGCACAGCTAGGAGCAAGTTAGATATCATTGTAGCAAGGCAAAGACTACAATGTACAGGACACGATGTCAATAGGAATATAGACAGCTGATATCGGAAAAAGAAAAGGAGTGAGGGGTCTATTTCAGTGAAGGAGAACCTTCAAATGAAGGAAACTCTGAATGAAGGCACTTCTCTCCATGAAGAATGAAGGTTCTTCTAACAATGAAGGCTCACACGTAATGAAGGCCCCCTCTCGATGAAGGCCCACCTCTCAATGAAGACCCCTTCTAAATGAAGGTCCCCTTCTCAATGAAGGTCCCCTCTCAATGAAGGCCCCCTCTCAATGAAGGCCCCCTCTCAATGAAGGCTCCCTCTCAATGAAGGCCCCCTTTCAATGAAGGATCCCCTCTCAATGAAGGCCCTCCTCCCAATGAATGCCCCCTCCCAATGAAGGCCCCCTCTCAATGAAGGCCCTCCTCCCAATGAAGGCCCCTCCCAATGAAGGCCCCCTCCCAATGAAGGAAGGCCCCCTCTCAATGAAGGCCCTCCTCCCAATGAAGGCTCCCTCTCAATGAAGGCCCCCTCCCAATGAAGGCTCCCTCTCAATGAAGGCTCCCTCTCAATGAAGGCCCCCTCCCAATGAAGGCTCCCTCTCAATGAAGGCCCCATCTCAATGAAGGCCCCCCCCCCCCCCCAATGAAGGCTGCCTTCATCCCAGTACCCCTCCCTTCTCTCTCCAGTAATGCAATCAGGAGATACCCTCTACTAAGTGAATAACAGACGACAAAAGGAAATAACAAACACGCAGTAGTTTTCACGGTGTCATGTACAACACCTCATACCACACTTGACGATATTCAGTATCTGGAAATAGTCATTAAATTGCCAAATTGTTAAGGAGGTCAATGAAAATTTTTGTCAATAACTTGTTAGAATTTAAATATTGCAATTCCTGTTCTGTATGCGGCATATTAAATGTAAGCATCAAATAAATTAGTAAAATTTATAATAACACAAATCCAGCAGTAGAAATTGATTTGCAATTGACATTTATAATGGATATGTTTCCACCCTTAGTAATTACTTAAATTAGTCGGTGGTTGATGGAATTAGTAAGATTCATATTGTTATCAGCTGTAATTTCCTTTGGTATCTCTAGGATACAGTCCTACAACTCAATTTAGCTTGTAAATTGGCCTCTGTTTACATAAAGTCGTTGCTTGATGATACCCCAAAGGTTCTCTAACAGTTTCAAGTCTGGAGTGTTTGCCGGCCACTAGCTGCATATTTTGAATCCCAGTGAACCCCAGTTGTTGTAAATATTTTTTTCTTTTTTATTAGCCGCATGCAAAGGAGCATTTTCCTGCATGAAAATAATGGTTATTCTAAATGCTATCCTCAGTTTATTTAGCCATGGATCAAGAAGCTTCTTTATTTTGTTTATGTATGCAACTATGCATTATCTGTAATTTTAAAGCCTTCTGGTACTTTCCAAAGACAATACTATAATCCGACCACCCCCTTGCTAGCACCTCAAGCACTCATAGCGAGTTCGACCATTTACGACATATCCTTTGCTCCAACCATCGGAGCCATCAAGGATAACATGAACTTCCTCGATGAACAAATTTTTGCAGAAGTCGACTTGCATGTTGTCCTTTGCCCATTTCAGTCGATTTGAAGAACCAAGCAACCATTTGTTCAATGGTTGCTTGGTCACCGGGTTCACTGACTCTGAAACTTTCCAAAAAGTACGACAGCAAGTAGGTTTTCACACATTTTCCAATTCTCAACTGTCAAAAAGTTCTTTGCTGCCATAGTCCAAGATTTCTTGCAGGTTCAACTTCAATCGCATCATAGAACGGAGTGAAACAATTCTTTATTGACCTCTATCAATGGATAGAAAATGTCTACCTGATGCCTACCTTTGAAAGAGACCTAACATAGTGATAAAACTGTTCACAGTTTAATGATATTTTCCTTCATTTTAGCCATTTCTAGCGTAGTTTTACCTTTCTCCAATTCATTAGTTTTCTCAGAATCGGTTAAACTGCATAAATGACCTATAATAATCTCAAATTTTGAGCATCTCGTTATTAATTCGGTACAGTGGAAAGTGTTATTTGACTAAATATGGCATACAGTTGTTACTTTACGCAGATCACTGCAATTTTTTAACAGTATGCGCAGGTTGTTGTTACCAACATCTGTTGAAAATTTTTTGAAGAATAATCAAATAATCTCTGAAATAATTGAAAATATTGAATCTCGTTAACGTTTTGGCACGGAGTGAGGAAAATGTGATAGTAGTTAACGAAAAAAATATTGAAAATTCACTCAGGCTAGATAAAGAATAGAAAATTGTCTAACTTATTGGAAACATAAATGAATTGTAAGAAATTGAAAAGTAATAAAAAGAACGGAAAAATAACAAAATATATAAATTTACTTGCAAATTATATATTACCAAATTACATTATACCGAAAATATAATATGAATTCCAAATAGTATAATACCAATAAAAATAATTAATCTAACGATGCAAAATGCTAATGAGAATATAAAAATATTCATAATAAATAATTTTATAAAAACAAACGCAAGCATTATCTTCAATACGAATTAAAAATATCGTCAACGAATTAAGAAGCGAAGATATTATCATTACTTACTAACTATTAATCCCCTAGCTACCCTTATGACCCCCTCCCCTATTCCCCAGGGGACGACACCCCTGCCCCGGAAGAGATAGAGAAGGAAAGTGGGCCGATATGATCGTTATTGATAGACTAACGGGATCTGAGGGATAAAAGAGAGATATTACGATGGTATCTGTCTCACCTGGAAAGAGACAGGAAAGTGGTGTGAGAGACAGGAGAGTGGTGTGAGAGACAGGAAAGTGGTGTGAGAGACAGGAGAGTGGTGTGAGAGACAGGAGAGTGGTGTGAGAGACAAGAGAGTGGTGTGAGAGACAGGAGAGTGGTGTGAGAGACAGGAGAGTGGTGTGAGAGACAGGAGAGTGGTGTCAGAGACAGGAGAGTGGTGTCAGAGACAGGAGAGTGGTGTGAGGAAAAGGAAATTTCAATAAACTATTTATATAAGATATATATAAATATATATATGAAATATTTATTTATATAAAAAAAAGTTTTTTTATAAATTTAGATACTAGCGCAATATACA